>VMDO01033756.1:0-17622 GCA_007922755.1 Pedetes capensis
CTCCTTCCTTCCTTCCTTCCTTCCTTCCTTCCTTCCTTCCTTCCTTCCTGCCTTCCATCTTTCTTTCTTTCTTTCATTTTATTTATTTGGTTTTTGATACCAGGGTCTTGTTGTACAGCCCAGGCTGTCCTGGAACTTGCTATGTAGTCCAGGCTGTCGTCAAACTGGTGATCCCTTCTACCTTCACCTCTTGAGTGCTGGGGTTACAAGTATAGGCTGATGTACCTAGCGTGTCTTCTTTTTTTTTTTTTTTACTTAGTCCTCTTCTTTACTCAGTATGCTGATTCAAATTCAAACACATACACCCAGGAGTAATGTTTTACCAGTCATCTTAGCATTTTAAAACAGACAAGTTAACAAATAAAATTAGCCATCCAGGAGGTTGAGGCAGGAGGATGTAGTTTGAGACCAGCTTGGGCAACATAAAAAGAACTTGTCTTAAAAACAAATAGCCAGGCATGGTGGCATGCTCCTGTGATCCCAGCAGCTCAAGAGGTAGAGGCAGGAGGATTTCAAGTTTGAGGTCAGAGGCAGCCTGCATGACTTTTTGAGAACTTGTCTCAAAACGTAAGAAGTGGACTGGGGGTGCAGCTCACGGTAGGACACTTCCAAAGCATGCATGAGGCACACTGGATTTAATCCCTCAGTACTGCAAAAACAACCCCCCCTCAAAAAAAAAACCCATAAAACAACTAACCATCACATTGACCTTAGAGAGCTCATCTATGCTAACAATGTTATACAGAGACATTTCCTAACTATTTGTTATTTAAAGTTGCCATGTTTAGGGGTAGTTTGAAATAGAGCAAAAGATAACTAAAACATTCAGTCCTCTTACCCCCAAGTTGCCTGTAGCTGTACCACTGTGGTGTCTGATCCTGTCAGATCTCAGAGGCTAAGCAGGGTCAGGCCTGGTTAGTACTTTGATGGGAGACCACCTGGGAACACCAGGTGCTGTAGGCTTGGGAGAAGGATTCAGGGCAACCCATTCCCAAAAAACAATCAGCCTTTGAAAATCCTATGAATAGCAGAGAAGCACTAACAATAGTGTTTCATCTGTTGTACGTAGCGTCGCTATGAGTTGAACACTGACTCCACAGCACCTAATAACAATAACAACCCCCAAGTAGATTCCTTTGCCCACTTCCAGGTTTCTGTCAAATGTTTCTTGTTAATCCAGCAAACTGGAAAACACTGGTGATCCATGAAAATGCCTAGTAGAGTGCTTAATATGTAGTAGGTACTTGATACATGATAATTTTCTCTTTTCATTATGAAAACAATGTAAATATTGGTAAAAGTTTGAAAATTAGAAAAAAGCTATTTAACCTGCCAAGGATATTTTTTTTATTTGCTTTTAGTCTTTTCTCTTATACTTACATGCTTTTTAAAATATAGTTTCAATGTGTATATGGGTATATTTCTGCTTTTGTCTTATTGAGGTAAAATTTGTATAACATGAAATTCACTGTTTTAACTGTTAAAGTACACAATTCAGTGCCTTTCAGTCCATTCATGATGTTGTACAGCCATCCTCATTATCTATTCCAGAACATTTTCATCACTCCAACAGGAAACTATACTATTAAGCAATCACTCCCCACTCCTGCACTCTCCCTAGTCCCTGGCAATCTCTAATATGTTTTCTGTGTATATGGATTTGCCTGTTCTGTACATTTTATAAAAATGGAGTCATACAATATATGACTTTTGGTGTCTGGCTTTTTTTCTTTTAGCTTAAAGTTTCCTTTGGGTAACAGCATGTATCACTACTTCATTTCATTTTTTACATGTTTTGATATTATTTTATTGTGTTACCTGCCTTTCTGATGTAGTTGTTAATGGATATCAGAATAAATTCCCTGGTGGAGGGTAAATATTTTTGGGAAAAACTGTCTGACTTTAAATGGCTCAACTGCAACCTTTTGATGAGGGAGAAACAATAAATTTATGAAAGATTGGGACTGTGGCTTCTTTTGCTATTTTTTAACTGCTTACAGCAAGAGCCAGATTTAGATTCTGACTGCCAGAGAGCTGCCCAGAATGTCCCCTCACAAGTGTTACTAAAGTATCACTGGCAATGTAATGGGATGGAGAAGTAAATATTGTAGGAATGAATAAGATACTTGGAGTGATGGAAGGAATGTTTTTGGGAAAGGCATGTGACACTTGCAAAGGAACATGTTCCAGTAATGAAAGTTGTTAGTAAGCAACTTTCTAAGGAAAATGAGTCTAGTTCTTTTCTGAGTGGTGGGTATGAGTTTAAAGACAGAAGGAGATTGCTTTAAGGAATAGAAGAGACTGCATACTATCATTTGTCCCCCTGGTGTCCCTTTTCTAAGCAGAGACCAACATCTTTCCTAAATGTTGATTAAAGGCCCTGAGCTGTGATATGGGTATGATCTAAGGATGGAGAGTAGGTAGAAGAAACCAGAATTCCATTTTTGATGTATGGTGTTTGAAAGACCTTTGACACATTCAAATAGATTTGTCTTGATTTGATTTTGATTTTTAGGAAAATCAAACTCTATGACCTAGAACCATAGCCAAGTCCAACTCACAGCAACACTCATAGGGTTTTCTACCCATAGCCTCCCAAAATTGTGCCACCAGCTGGAGACCAAACTTCAAAGCATGAACTTGTGGGGAACATTTCAGATTCAAACCATAACAGTGGGACACCTTATTACTTTAATCTCAGGTTTCCTAAAACTGAACTATACTATTTTTAAAATTTAAATATTTAAATGTTAAGCTGTATAATGCACGTGGTATAGGTTATTATAATCCCTTCTGCATTTGATATATATATATACATATATATACATATATATGTATATATATATATATTTTTTTTAACCATGCACTTATTTTATATAGTGAAACATTTGTAGCTACTACTGTTTCCATCCCTGGGTGTTTCTTCTATAAATGCTTTTCCAGGTTTGATGTGTTTGTTCTCTTATTATTTGGGAGCTTGACTTGTTTACTTAACTCTACAATGGTAATGGAGTCTTAAGAAGAAGAAAAGATAAAAGTATGCTTAATTTTCCATCTTAATATTTTCTTGATAAGTTATATTGTACAATGTGAATACTCAGTTCTTCCAGACTTACATGACAAATGAAAAAATAAGGAGAAAATAATGCATGTGGGAGAAATAGTGAGGCTATTTCATGTAATCTCATACTCTTATTAGACGAATATCTTGAATACAAAACCCCTGTCTATTTTTGTGTTATTAGCTCCTTATTTAAGTAAATATGTAATAAGATATAAAACCATTTTATTACGATGAGTTCTGAAATGAAGGGTTATGGTTTTTGTCCTAAAAAGAATGTTGTTTTAATTAGAAAGTTGTATCAAGAATCAAAAGTGTTTAGAACATGTAAGAATGGCTTCTCAGATTGGGTGACTAGTAACACAAAGTTTTTACTGACCAGGTAGATAAGGTTGTAAAAGTGATTTAAAAAAAAATTTATGCTTTTTTCCTGATTATGTTTCATTCAGATGCCCAAATAAGATTTTAACTTAAGGAAATATCTATATGCTCATAAACATGTTCTAATTTAAGTATATTCTAAGTTGTTTTACATACCATAGTATTCTGGTTTGATTTTTAATATAGAAGTCCAACAGCTGATATAGAAATCCATACATGCTTTTTTAATTAAGCTTTATTTTTTATTTAATGATAAAACACTTGTTTAAAAAACAAACTAAAAGCTGTATATGGTAGTGTATACATGTAACTTCAGTACTCAGACGACTGAGACAGGAAGATCATGAGTTTGATCTAGCTGGGCTTCCTCCCTCTCTTTTTTTCTTCCTTTCATTCATCCAGATATCCCTTGTGGAGGCTCCTATTCTTTTGCTCCAATCTGGAATAGCTGCTTTTTGCCTTTTTTTTTTTTTTTGGTACTTGGGGTTGAACCCAGGGCCTTGCACATACTCTCTACCACTGGGCTGTACCCCCAGCCCATTTTAAATTTTTTATTTTGAGACGGTGTCTCATTAAATTATGCAGCCTGCCTCTGGCCTCGAACCTGCAATCCTCCTACCTCTACCTCCCATGTTGCTGGAATTGCATGCATGAGCCACGCAGGCTGGCCTTGGACTGTTGTTGTTAGGTGCCAACAAGTTGAGTCTGACTCATAGTGACCCTCAGAGGGTTTTCAATGGCTGATTGTTTCAGGATTGCTTCAGGAGAGACCTACTATGTCCTTCTCCCTTTTTTGCGGTGCTGGGGTTCAAACTGAGGGCCTCAGATTGTGCAATGTGGCGCTCTACCAACTGAACTAAACCCCAATGCCATAGCCTTGGACTAGCAGCTTTTAAGCCTCCTACTCACCTATCAATCCCTGGAGAAAGACATCATGTTTTCAGAGAGTGGCAGGTCAGTGGAAAAAAAGGAAAACCCTCCACCAGGTGAATAACCCTCCACCAGGTGAATTGACATAGTGTCTGCAACAATGTGCTTAAATATAAATAAGATCGTGTGCCTGGCACAGAATCGGGAAATGTTTCCATCTGCTGTACATAGGGTTGCTATGAGTTGCACTCGACTCCACGGCACCTAACAACAACAACACTCACCTATCATCCTGCGGTCTGTCTTCATTTTTCTCCCAAATGTCATCTATTATTTCCTGAGTTTTTCTTTCTCTTCTATTATTTACTCTCTTAGTTTAGAGGAGCAGTGTATCCTAGTAGCTTCCTCAGAAAAAGTGCACAAGAGGACAAAATTATTTTAAAACTTTGCACTTCTGAAAATGTCTTTATTCTTACAACTGTTTGATAGGACGGCTAGGCAAAAACAAAAAAAATTGTGGGTTTAATCAGAGTTTAACAAGTGATCTTCGCATTCTTAAAAGAAATCCCAAGGAAATGTCCAATGAGGACTTAACTTTGTATTTATTTTGAAAGATGTAAGCCATATGAATCTGATGATGTTAAAAAGAACCTATTTACTTCTCTACTTCTTAGCCCTACTATATGTAGTTTTATTTGGAAATTCCTGATATTTTTCCATACAATCACAAAGAACATATATGAAGTCAGACTGGGACTGTCCCTCCATGAAAGAAGGGAGAGTGAATGAAGATCTAAATGGATGGGGGAAGTCAATCAAATGAAATGCTTTTGTAAGATTAGCATTTGAGATTATTGTTCTTTGGCTTACACATAGAATTTCCAAATATTTACTCTTAAAATTTTTCTGTACAACGTTTGGAGTAAGAATCTTAAAATGACTTGTAAGTTGTGAAAGTTATCTTACCATTTTTGTTTGAAGTGAAATTGACATAACCATAAACTGCCATTTTAAAATAAAATTTGGTTGCATTTAGTATATTCACAATGCTGTGCAACCATCTCCCCTATTTAGTTCTAAAACATTTTTATCACTCAGAAAGGATTGCTAAACTTTGATACTGATTCTTCAAACATAAACGTACCTTGCCTTCAATATTTGGTGATAATAGATCAGTAATCTGGAAAAAATTGACATATTCTGATCATGCAATTTCTTCAAAATTACATTGTACACAATTTTCTTACTTGAAAAATACAAAAGAACATTAATGTCTTTTCTGTCTTTCATGTTCTTTGAATCTAGCAAGATAGAAATTAAGTTAGAACTGACATAGTATTCAAAACTTAGATTAACATTTTCTTTCTTGTTTTCATTTTGGGATATTTAGAAATTTACTGCCTCAGATCTTTGAAAATGCAAGCTAGAGTGTAGAAAAATTCCACCAAGAAATGGTTCATTTCACAAATAAGTAAATAGAACTGTAAATGTTTCTTTATTTCACCATCATGTTGTGTTGCCATTTGTCACATGCTGACTGAGGACCAGAACTTGCTATGGAGAAAATGATGGTTAAGAAAAAAGCTCACTGTTTAAATATTTCCCCAGAGTAATATTCAGCCAACCCATGTGAATGGTGGCAGTGACCATTCTTATTCATGGTGTCAGTCAACCAACCACAGTAGACTTTCACTGCACTTGTGCCATTGGTCAGTGGCTGCTAAGAGCAACTTAACAGTGCACTGGCGAGATTGCATGCATGGGCCTGGCTCTGATGTCATTTGCACTGTTGATGTATGCAAGGAATTTTTTAGTGTTCCTAGCCTACAGCTTTACCACCCCAGCATTCTGTCTAGTCAAGTATCAGAAGCTAAGCAAGGTCTGGCCTAGTTAGTACTTGGATGGGAAACCACCTGGGAATATTGATTGAGTGCTGTTGGCTTGGGAGAAGGGCCTGGAAGCCCACTCCCAAAACAATCAGCCATTGAAAACCCTATGAATATCAGAGAAGCACTGATAATAGTGCTTGACATGGCACAGTATCAGGTAGTGTTTTGTCTTTTGTATATAGGGTCACTATGAATATGATCCAACTCAATGCCACCTAATAATAACAACAACAACAACAGTAGGATGATCATCATTGTCAGTTTTAAATGAAGATTCTCTTTTGAATAGGGCTTAAAATGGGTAGAGTTACATGGAAAGTGCTTTCTGGTACTTTTTTGGGAATGGTGAGAAATGGAGTAGGAAAAGGGCCAGAAACAGCTTTAAAACATTTTAAAGCATGTTTTCCCTAAACTTTTTTTAATATTTAAATTTTAAATATTTAAAAAATTTAAACTCTAAGTTAAAAAGTTAGATCACTTTCAAATTCCTTTTTTTTTTTTTAAATTAAAAGCTTTTTATTTATCTGTTTAGATAAGGTCTTGCTATGTAGCTCAGGCTGGCCTTAAACTCACTATGTAGCCCAGGCTTGTCCTGAACTCACAGAGATCCTCCTCCTTCAGCCTCCTGAGTGCTGGGATTACAGGTGTGCATCACCATGCCTGGCTGCTATATTTATTTTAAACATGAGATATAGAAATTAATAAGGAGGCAACATTTCCTCTAGAAAGCCAGCTCTCACCGGCTTTGGTTAGCTATGGGCAATAGTTAAGCCACATTTAATTTCCTTTTTTAAAAAATTTTTTCTTAGTGTTTTAGTTGTACATATTTATGAGGTACAAAGTGATAATTCAGTTCGTATATACAGTGTGAAATTATCAAATCAGGATTCTTAACACTTCTGTTTGTTATTGTTAAGTGTGGTCAGGTCAATTTGGACTCATAGCAATTCTATGTACAACAAAACAAAACCCTTCTTGACACTGACATGCTTGGCACTATGTCAATGTTTCTCTCCTGTTCATAGGGTATTCAATGTTAATTGTTTCAGGATTGTTTTGGGAATGGGCTGCCAGGTCCTTCTCCCATTTTTGCAGTGCTGGTGATTAAACCCAGGGCCTTAGAGCACACAGAGCATCACTCTACCAACTGACCTAAACCTCAGCCCCTTTTGATTAACATGTAGCAATAATTATAAATATTTATGCGGCACAGTGTGATTTTTAAAAAATTTTCCCAAAATTACATCTTGTATTTTGTATGTGTTCTTTCCTTCTTAAACCTCCATGCTGCTCCCCCTCCCATTCCTGATTTTTCTACCTCCTCCCACTAGTCCCCATTCCCCTCATGATTGGGTACCCTTGTATTTTCCAGTCTTAGACTCTGTGTGTGTGTGTGTGTGTGTGTGTGTGTGTGTGTGTGTGTGTGTGTGTTTTCTTTTTTCTTTTTCATTTAAGGTAGATCTAACTCCCACATGTGAATGAAAACATGAGGTATTTCTTTGAGTTTGGATTATTTTGCTTAAAATGATGATCTCCAGTTCCATCCATTTTGTTGCAAATGACATAATTCTTTTTTACTGCTGAATAATGTTATATTCTGCATATATACCACATTTAAAAAATCCATTCATCTGCTGATGGACATCTGAGCACATTTCATATCTTTACAATTGTGAAGAGTGCTGCAATAAACATGAAAGTGCAGGTGTCTCTGTGATATGATGACTTATCCTTCTTTGGGTACATATCCACAAGTGGTATAGCTGGATCATGTTTTGGGGTAACTCCATGCTGATTTGCGTAATAGCTGTACTAATTACAATTCCACCAGCAATGTAAAAGGGTCCCCCCACCCAGGCCCTGCCCACCCTGCATCCTTGCCAGCATTTGTTATTGTTTATCTTGCTGATGTTAGCTATTCTGATTGGGGTGAGATGGAATCTCAGTGTAGTTTTGATTTGGCTTTCCTGATGGCTAAGGTTGTTGAACATTTTATACATGTTTATTGTTAAGCCACAAATATCTCATTCTATCAATCAAACATATAGATGACCTTTTTTTCATTTTAAATTGTAGACTGAAATACCCTATGGAAGTCAGGCTGTAAGTATTAATAATTGTTGTTGTTGTTGTTAGGTGCTGTTGAGTTGTGTCCGACTCATAGTGACTCTCATAGGGTTTTCAATGGCAGATTGTTTTGGGATTGCCTTGGGAGTGGGTTGCCATGTCCTTCTCCCATTTTTGTGGTGCTGGGAATCAAACTCGGGACCTCAGAGACTGCAGAGCGGCGCTCTACCAACTGAGCCAAATCCCAGCCCATTAATAATTATGGGGAATAAATTAATTAGAAAATAAAGCAATGAATAAATAAAAATTAAATTATGTGTTAATTAATGCATATACACAAATACATACATATACATAATAAATGAGTGTAATTTTTTTAGACCAGTTATTCTCAGTTCGATTCGTAGACCAGCAGCATTAGCATCATTTAGGTCCTTGTTAGAAGTGCAGACTCTATTGAAATACAAACTCAGATGTTGTTGTTGTTGTTGTTAAGTGCCACGGAGTCAGGTCCAACTTATAGCGACCCTATGTACAGCAGAACAAAACACTCCCTGATTCTGTGCCAGGCACATGATCTTATTTATGTTTAAGCCCATTGTTGCAGACACTGTGTCAATCCATCTGGTGGAGGGTTTTCCTTTTTTTCACTGACCTGCCACTCCCCCAAACATGATGTCCTTCTCCAGGGACTGGTCCCTCCTGACTACATGTCCAAAATAAGTAAGATGCAGTCTAGCCAACCTTGCTTCCAAGGAGCCCTCTGGTTGCACTTCTTCTAGGACAGATCTGCTGGTTCTTTTTTTTTCTTTTTTTCTCCTCCTCTTCTTCTTCTTCCTCTCCTCCTCCCTCCTCCTCCTCCTCCTCCTCCTCCTCCTTCTTCTTCTTCTTCTTCTTCTTTTGATTTGCTGGTTCTTGGCAGTCCATAGTATATTCAACAATCATCTCCAGCACCATAATTCAAAAGAATCAATTCTTCTCCTGTCTCCCTTGTTCAATGTCCAGCTTTCACAACCATACGATGCGACTGAAAATACCATGGCATGAGTCAGGCGCACCTTTGTCTTTAATGTGACATCTTTACTTTTCAATACTCTAAAGAAACCTTTTGCCACAACTTTTCCTAGGGCAATGCATCTTTTGATTTTTTGATTGCTGCTTCCATGAGTGTTTGTAGAACTAAGCAAAGGAAAATCTTGGACAACCTCAATGTTTTCTCCATTTATTGTGAAGTTGCATACTGACCCAGTTGTAAGGATTTTTGTTTTGTTGATGTAGAATCACAATCCATACTGAACGCTGTGTTCTTTGATCTTCATCAGTAAATGTTTCAAGTCTTCTTCCCTTTGAACAAGCAGAGTTGTGCCATCTGCATAATGCAGTTTGTTAATGAGTCTTCCTCCAATCCTGATGCTGCACTCTTCTTTAAAGTCCAGCTTCTTGGATTATTTGGTTAGCATAGAGATTGAAGAGATATGGTGAAAGAATACAGCCCTGATGCACACTTTTCTTGACTTTAAACCAAGCAGTGTTTCCTTGTTCTGTTCAAATGACTGCTTCCCGATCTATGTACAGATTCCTCACACGTACAATTAGGTGCTCTGGTATTCCCATTATTCATAGGGTTATCCATAATTTATTATGATCCACACAGTCAAATGCCTTTGCATAGTCAATAAAATATAAATAGACATCTTTCTGATATTGTCTGCTTTCGGCTAATATCCATCTGACATCAGCAATGATGTCCCTGGTTCCCTGCCCTTTTCTGAATCCAGCTTCATTTTTTGGCAGTTCCCTGTCTATATACTGCTGCAGTCACTTTTGAATGATGTGTAGTAAAATTTTGTTTGAATGTGATATTAATGATATCATTTGATAGTTTCCACATTCAGTTGGATCCCCTTTCTTGGGAATAGGCACAAATATAGATCTCTTCCAGTCAGTTGGCCAGGTAACTGTTTTCCACATCTTTTGGCATAAACATATTAGTACCTCTAATGCTGCATCTGTCTGTTGAAACATCTCTATTGGTATTTCATCAATTTGAGGAACCTTGTATTTCACCAATTCCTTCAAGGCAGCTTCTATTTCATCCTTCAATACCATTGCTTCCTGATCTTATACAACCTCTTGAAATGATTGGTCATCCACTAATTCTTTTTTGTATAATGACTCTGTGTATCCTTCCACCTTCTTCTGATGTTTCCTGCATCATTTAATATTTTCCCTGTAGAATCTTTCACTATTGCCACTTGAGGCTTGAATTTGTTCTTCAATTTCTTATGTTTGAGAAATATAGAGCGTGTTCTTCCATTTTGGTTTTCTGTCTCAGCTCTTTGCACATGTCATTAAAATACTTGATTTTATCTTCTCGAGTTGCCTTTTGAAATCTTTTATTTAGTTCCTTAACCTCATCATGTTTTCCTTTTACTTAAGCTACTCAACATTCAAAGGCAAGTTTCAGAGTCTCTTTTGACATGTAATTTGGTCTTTTTTCCTGTCTTTTTAATGACTTTTTGCTTTCCTCATGAATGATATTTTTGATGTCATGCCACAACTCATCTGCCCTTCTATCATTTGTGTCTAATGTGTTAAACCTGTTCTTGAGGTGGTCTCTAAACTCAAATGGGATATACTCAAGGTCATATCTTGACTTTCATATACTTTTTGTAATTTTCTTCAGTTTTGGTTTGAATTTACATATGAACAGTTGATGGTCTGATCCATAATCAGCACCTGGTCTTGTTTTGACAATTGATGTGGAGCTTTTCCATCATTTTTTCACACAAATGTAGTCTATTTGGTTCTTGTATGTTCTATCTGGGGAAGTCTATATGTATAGTCATCATCTATGTTGGTGAAAAATTTTATTTGCTATAAAAAGGTCATTGGTCTGACAATATTCTATCATGTGATCTCCAGCATCGTTTCTGTCACCAAGGCCATATTTTATGACTATTGAACCTTCCTCCTGGTTTCCAACTTTTGCATTCTAGTCACCAGTAATTATCAGTATGTCCTGATTGCATATTTGATCTATTTCAGATTGCAGGAGCTGGTAGAAATCTTCCTTATCTTCATTTGTGGCCTTAGTGGTCAGTGCATAAATCTGAATAGTAGTCATATTAACTGTCTTTCCTTGTAGGTGTATGGATATTATTCTATCACTGACAACATTGTATTTCAGGACAGATCTTGAAATGTCTTTTTTGATGATGAATGTAACCCCATTTCTCTTCAGTTTGTCATTCTCAGCATAGTAGACCATATGATTATCTGGCTCAATATGGCCCATGCCGATCCATTTTAACTCACCATTGACTAGAATGTCAATGTTTATGCACTCCATTTCTCTTTTAACAACTTCTAATTTTCCTTGATTCATACTATGTACATTCCATGTTCCAATTATTAATGGATGTTTACAGTTGTTTCTCCTCATTTTGAGTCATGCCACAACAGTAAATGGAGGTCCTTGGGGCTTAACTCTATTTCTGTCATCTATGTAGACTCTACTTTGAAGAGGCAACTCTTCTCTAGTCGTCTTTTCAGTGCCTTTCAACCTGGAGGGGCTCATGTTCTGGTACTATATCTGACAGTGTTTTTTTGCTATTCATAGGGTTTTCAGTGGCTGGTTGCTTTCAGGAATGGGTTGCCAGGTCCTCCTCCCTAGTCTGTCTTAGTCTGGAAGCTCAGCTGAAATCTGGCCACCATAGGTGACTCTGCTAGTATCTGAGATACTGGTGGCATACCTTTTAGCCCCCACAGTATGGCAAACTGGCAGATGTGTGGGGGAAACTCAGATGTAGGGTCCAGCAATCTCTTTTAACAAGTTCTGTAGGTGGTTCTGATGTAGGAACCATGCTTGGTTGGTTGAAAACCACTGTGTTAGAAACAGACAGGCCAACCTCCTGTGTTTTTGTTGAAATTGCACTTGAAAAGTTAGTGGGCCTGACCTACAAATCCTTATGTAAATGAAAACTTTTTGTGCATGTTTTAAAGTTGTCTTCCCTGAATATTTCTTTCTAGCTTTTTTCCTATACATATTTTAACAAATTTTTAAAAATATGATCTATGTAATTTAAATTTTTGGACTTGTGTGGACTTAACATTATGAAATAAGCATTGTCCATGTCATAAAAGCTACTTTGTAAGGATAAAGTGTAAAGGCTGTTTAATACTTCATAATTTCATTCTTCTAATTTTCCATGTTTTGTATTTGGGAAGGTTATCTTGTTAGTAGGAAGGATGAAAAAGCAGTTCCTTGCCTACCACATTATCCTGTGTACTTAATAATATCTTCCTTACATTGTCAAAAAGGCATTGACAAATTTGATAAAACTGGAAAGCAGGCAATAGGGTGTGCTTAACATGCTAATTTGTTTAAAATTTAATTTATATAATATAAATATGACAACTTATGCTGTTGTTGTTAGATGCTGTCAAATTGGTTCTGACTCATAGCAATTCTATGTACAACAGAATGAAACACACTCTTGACACTGCCATGCACATGATCTTTTTAAAGTTTAAGCCCATTCATTGTTGCAGTCACTACATCGACCCATTTAGTTGGGTCTTCTTTTTTTTTGTTCATCCACCACCTTTCCAAACATGATGCCCTTCTGCAGGGATTGGTCCCTACTGACAACATGTCCAAAATACATCAGACACAGTCTAGCCATCCTTGCTTCCAAGAAGCACTCTGGTTGCACTTAGGATGGATCTGTTGGTTCTTTTGGCAGTCCATGGTATATTCAGTATTTGTTTCAGCACTATAATTCGAAAGCATCAATTCTCCTCTCTCCTGTATTTATTGTCCAGCTTTTACAAGCATATGATGTGACTGAAAATGCCATTGCATGAGTCAGGCGCACTTTTGTCTTCAATGAAACATCTTTACTTTTCAACACTTTAAGGAGATCATTTGCAATAACTTTTCCCAATGCAATGCACCTTTTTATTTCTTGAATGCTGCTTCTATGGGTGTTGATTGTAGAACCAAGTAAAATAATATACTAAAAAGAAAACAATTTATATATAATATTAAATATATAATTTAAGTATTACAATAATATAAATATTTATCATTGTTTTTTTCATCTTATGTCTTCTCTTTTTGACACCTCCTTTTTGTACTTCTTTTTTCCTGTAGAGATCAGGCTGCACTCTAATCTCAGTTACTCCACACTGTATAAAATAATAGCTTTTATGTTATGCCTTGCCCTGAGTAACTCCATTTTATAAAGTAGCAGTCTGTTCCATTTTGAGTATAAATGCTGAGGTGACTCTGTCTTATTTGTGCAAATAAATAACCATCATCCGTTGAGCATAAACCATGAGGCACAGACTGTTAATGACTTAGTTATGTGAATAAACCATTGCCATCTATGAACTTATCAAATCAGGTCAGGAACACATGGACACACGGGCATTTCAAAAATGTATCAGAAGAACCAGGCTGTGAATTTATCAACACTCTAGACCAATGAATGATGCAACCTGCTCACTTTGATCATTTAAAAGGAGGGACACCTCACATTGGGACAAGGCAGCATTCACCACCCATTATCAGACTGCCTGATGCATGCATCTTGGAATCAACAGGCAATGAACTTCCAACTCACTCCAGGGCCTTCATCTCAGCTTGATCCCTCTGCTTGACGTGGGCCACTCCAACTGCTATTCATCTGGGCCCACCTGTATGCCTTTAACAGGCTTTGCTCTTTGACCTGGCTCTGCATCTCACCTTTGAATGGACCTAAGCTGTGTCTTGACCTGGCACGACATCTCACCTCAAACCAGCCCTACTTGTTCCTCAGTGCCTCACCTTCTTCTTCCAACTCTGGGACTCTGTTCTTTAATGTCTTATCTAATCACCTGTAGTGACTTCCTTTGCTTCTGTTTTAACTTGCTGCTCTTGCCTTCAGTAAACCTATAACCTCTTTAAACACTTTAGTTGCCATTCTGTATGTGTGAACAAAAAAGATGGTGAATGTTTAAATTAAAATAACTTTTTTGACACATTGCCATTGGTCCCCTTAAAAATATTCCACCTGGCTTTAAGCTTTAAACACACTTTTAATTCTTGCCACTTTCTGAAGGATTTCTGGAAGTCCTCTTTCATGAGTGTCTTTAATTGTGCTGTTGTCGCTGCCTTGATGTCCTGAACTGATTCAATGTATTTACCTTTCATGGTCATTTGACTTTGTGGAAGAGCCAGAAGTCACATGGTACCAAATCTGGCAAATAAGATGGATGAGAACACACAGTAATATTTTTATTTGACAGAAATTGCTGTACCAGAAGTGATGAGAGGGAGCATTGTCATGATGGAGGATGAAACTGGTTGCCCATGTCTTAGGCTATTCTTTTTTTTTTTTTTGTGGTACTGGGGGTTGAACCCAAGTCCTTGCGCCTGCATGCTTTGCTGGACCACTGAGATGCACCCCCAGCCTTTTTTTTTTTTTTTTTAAACTTTTTGAGACAGGGTCTCACTAAGTTACACAGACTGCCTCTGGTCTCGAACTTGTGATCCTCCTGCCTCCGCCTCCTGAGACACTGGGATTACAGGTGTGTGCCACTGCACCCGGCCCATTTCTTAGGCTATTCTTAACCATAGTTCATACCTGACTGACTGCATGGAACAAGTTGAAACTTGTTATATACTATTACTAAGGTTTGATGCATTGCTTTCCATATTGAAAATCACTGACTTTTCATTGGATGGTAGCATTCACCCTATTTTTCATCACACACATATATATTTATATATAAAACTCTGTGGAGTGTAATGTGTGATATGAATTAATAATAGTAATTAAGATTAGAATAAAAGAACATAAAAGAACCTGTGATTGTCAATGGCCATTGACTGTCAGGGGAAATCAGAAATACTTGGAAAATTAATTCCAATTAAACTGAAGTAGCCTGTGAATTAATTGTTATTAAATAAATGTTGACATTGTATAAAGACACAAACATATTCATTTATGTTTCTGACATAGTATGCTCATGACACTCAATTTTTTGGCCCTTTACTGGTCTAGTCTTTTTAATTTTTTTTGACAGAGTTTTGCTGTGTAGCCCAGGCTGAACTAAAACATAATCTTCCTGTCTCAGCCTCTTGAGTGCTGGGATTATAGGTGTGTACCACAATGCCTGGATTCTTGTCCTTTTTGATTCATTTACTTCCATCAAATATTTTCACATTCCCTCTCAGGTCTTATCTTGAAGCCTATAAAGACAGGAATTTGGAGACCATGATAAGCAATTGAAGACTGATTAGTTCGTTTGTTTATGTATTTTTTTTTTTTTTTTTTTTTTTTTTTTTTTTTTTTTTTTTGCGCAGTACTGGGGAGTTGAACCCCAGGCCTCATACATGCTTTTTTTTTTAATAAGTGCTCAAACAGTAAGCCACACTCGCAGCCCATTTTTTACTTTATATTTTGTGACAGCATTTCGCTAAATTACGCAGGCTGCCTCTGACCTCAAACTTGCAATCTTCCTGCCTCTACTTTCCAGGTTGCTGGGATTAAAGGCATGTGCACCACCATGCTCAGTGATTGATTACGTTTTGTCTTTAGTCTCAGTGTAGAGGTAATTGTTTACTTGAGTTTAGTGGTTAAGGGCCTTTGGTGTACTCAGATAAACTACCTTTCTACTTATTACTTGCGTGATTTTGGCAAATGGGCTCTCAGACCTTAGGTTTTCTCTTCTGTAAAATATGAAGGAAAAGATAATAGCATCTAATGTAGAGATGTGAACATTACATTATGTCTAAATTATAATTTATAGATGTGAGCATTGCATTAAATATAACATGCTAGTACAGTTTTTGTACACTATCCTCAGTAACTATTAGCTAATACAATTAGAGGTATCATTAGTGTTCGTTTAAGTGCAGAGTCAACTTTGTGTAGTTGCTGAGATTCTGGCTTTAACCTTTCATATTTTGAGATTCACAATGCTTCTGTTTATATACATATTAAAGGAAAATTAACTCTACTTTCTTATAGTTATATATTTAACCTTTAATTTTTTTTCATGGAAAACATCTTTAAAAAAGGAATTATCCCAGATTTCTTTTAGTTTTATTTTTTAAAGCTCAAATTCTATCTCCTAAGACTACTTGCATTTTCAGTATCTTTATGGTATAGATCCCAGAAGTTTGTGGAGAAACATAGGTACAAGTATACTATTAATTATGAGCTAATTTCATTTTTTGGGGGTAATCTGCAAATTTGTTTAATTCTTAGGCATCATAATTTAAAATACTAATTGAAATAAAGGAAGCATGACTGGACTTTATTTTTATTTTATATATATTTTGGTTATTTTTGGATGCATTTATGAAATTCAAGAAACCTTTTTAACATGCATTACTTATACATGTGATTATATTAATACTGATTTGTTCTGTCCACTTGCTGAGCAGTGTGTCACATTTTGGCCAACTCAGTTTATTCATTTACTTAACAACTATATATCATGTTGGCACTGGTGGTGCAACAGAGATGTACCTTGGTGTTGCTATCTAGGAGTTCCCCTAGTTGGGACCTCTACCCAGATTAAGCCTTGGCTTCATTACAGAACATTTCAGGGTGAGCCATAAAACAAAGTTAAAGAGATTATTTGGTATGTGCTTAAGAGTAAGCATGGATGCTCATAGAGAAAGAGAAAAAAGAATCAGTACATGTCCAAACATGAATGCGGTCCTTTTAAGAGAAGAAAGCACTTAGGTGTCATATGTATATGTATATGTATATATATACTCTGTGGCTTTATAAGGTCCATTGTTAAGGTGTAGGGATACGTTGAAAGTAGAAGTGCCATTGTTTAGGATTAAACATATTAAGTGGGAATGTTTTGATATACCTTCTATTTGAGGAAACTCGCTATAGTGAAATGAGATTATGAGGTGGTCCAGGAGGTGCATTGTATAGGAGTTGTCTGGGAAAAACATGGCTCATAATCCTGTTTATGAGATTCTCAGAGAGGTCCAGGATTATAGGAGGCAAATTAAGGTTAAACCCAAAAGTCACATACATTTTGACTCTGTTGTTGTTTAGGTGCTGTCGAGTCGAGTCCAACTCATAGCCACCCTATGTACAGCAGATCGAAACACTTGCCGATTCTCTGCCAGGCAAACCATCTTATTTATGTTTAAGCCCATTGTTGCAGACACTGTGTCAATCCATCTGGTGGAGGGTTTTCCTCTTTTGCATTGACCTGCCACTCTTCCAAACATGATGTCCTTCTCCAGGGATTGTTCTCTCCTGACTACATGTCCGAAATATGTAAGATGCAGTTTGGCCATTCTTGCTTCCAAGGAGCACTCTGGTTGTACTT
>VMDO01033757.1:0-17634 GCA_007922755.1 Pedetes capensis
TCAAGCTTAAGGAAGTGAAGAAAAAATTCAAGCCTCGAGTGGCAGTAGTAAAAGATTCTACAGGGAAAATATTAAATGATGCAGGAAACATCAAAAGAAGGTGGGAAGAATACACAGAGTCATTATACAAGAAAGAATTGGTAGATGACCAACCATTCCAAGAGGTTGCATATGAAGAGGAACCAATGGTGTTGAAGGATGAAGTGGAAGCTGCCTTGAAAGAACTGGTGAAACACAAGGCCTTAGGAATTGATGGGATACCAATAGAGATGTTTCAACAAACAGATGCAGCACTTCAGGTATTAACATGTTTGTGCCAACAGATTTGGAAAACAGCTACTTGGCGAACTGACTGGAAGAGATCCATATTTGTGCCTATCCCCAAAAAAGGGGATCCAACTGAATGTGCAAACTATCAGACAATATCAATATCACACACCAGCAAAATTCTACTAAAGATCATTCAGAAGCAAATGCAGCAGTATTGTTGTTGTTGTTAGGTGCCGTCCAGTCGGTATCCGACTCATAGCGACCCTCATAGGGTTTTCAATGGCTGTCTGTTTCGGGATTGCCTTGGGAGTGGATTGCCAGGCCCTTCTCCCATTTTTGCGGTGCTGGGAATCAAACTCAGGACCTCAGAGACTGCAGCGCAGCACTCTACCAACTGAGCTAAATCCCAGCCTGCAGCAGTATATAGACAGGGAATTACCGGAAAATCAAGTGGGATTCAGAAGTGGGTGGGGAACCAGGCACATCATTGCTGATGTCAGGTGGATATTAGCTTAAAGAAGAGAATATCAGAAAGATGTCTATCTATGTTTTATTGACTATGCAAACGCATTAGATTGTGTGGATCATAACAAATTATGGATAACACTTTCGGAAAATGGGAATACCAGAACACCTAATTGTGCTCATGAGAAGTCTGTACATAAACCAGGAGGCAGTTGTTCAAATAGAACAAGGAAACACTGAGTGGTTTAAAGTTGAGAAAGTTGTGTGCCAGGGCGGTATACTTTCACCCTATCTCTTCAATTTATACGCTGAGCAAATAATCCGAGAAGCTGGACTTTATGAGGAAGAACATGGCATCAAGATTGGAGGAAGACTCATTAACAACCTGAGTTATGCAGGTGACACCACTCTGCTGAAAATGAAGAGGATTTAAAATGTTTACTGATGAAGATCAAAGATCATAGCCTTCAATATGGGTTACGACTAAACATCAACAAAACAAAAATCCTTATGACTGGGTCAGCACGCAACTTCACAATAAATGGAGAAAAGATTGAGGTTGTCCAAGATTTTGCTTTGCTTGGCTCTATTATCAACACCCGTGGAAGCAGCAGTCAAGAAATCAAAAGATGCTTTGCTCTAGGAAAAGCTGTGGCAAAAGATCTCTTTAGAGTATTGAAAAGCAAAGATGTCACATTGAAGACGAAGGTGCGTGTGACTCATGCCATGGTATTTTCAGTCGCATCATATGGTTTGAAAGCTGGACATTAAACAATTGAGACAGAAAAAGAATTGATGCTTTTGAATTGTGGTGCTGGAGACGTCTATTGAATATACCATGGACTGCCAAAAGAAACAACAAATCTGTCCTAGAAGAGCAACCAGAGTGCTTCTTGGAAGCAAGAATGGCCAGACTGCGTCTTACCTATTTCGGACATGTAGTGAGGAGAGATCAATCCCCGGAGAAGGACATCATGTTTGGAAGAGTGGCATGTCAACACAAAAGAGAAAAACCCTCCACCAGATGGACTGACACAATGTCTGCAACAATGGGCTTAAACATAAATAAGATGGTTTGCCTGGCACAAAATCGGCAAGTGTTTCGATCTGCTGTACATAGGGTCACTATGACTCAGGACTCAACTCGATGGCACCTAACAACAACAACAACAAGAACAATGATCATTCAAAAGTAGCAGTATATTGGCAAGGAACTGACAGAAAATCAAGCCAGATTCAGAAGGGGGCATGGGACTAGGGAAATTGTTGTTAACATCATATGGATATTAGCCAAAAGCAGACAATACCAGAAATATGTCTATCTATGTTTTCTTGGGGGCTGGGATTTAGCTCAGTTGATAGAGCGCTGCTCTGCAGTCTCTGAGGTCCCGAGTTCGATTCCCAGCACCGCAAAAATGGGAGAAGGACATGGCAACCCATTCCCAAGGCAATCCTGAAACAATCAGCCATTGAATACCCTATGAGGGTCGCTATGAGTTGGACATGACTCGATGGCATCTAACAACAACTACAACAACAACAACAACAACATGTTTTCTTGAGGGCTGGGGTTCAGCTCAGTTGGTAGAGTGCTGCTCTGTACTCTCTGAGGCCCTGGGTTTGATTCCCAGCACTGCAGAAATGGGAGAAGGATGTGACAGTCTACTCCTGAAGCAATCCTGAAAGCAACCAGCTGTTGAAAAGTCTATGAATAGTAGAGAAGCACTGACATAGTGCCAGGCATGGCACAGTGTTAGGGAATGTTTTGTTCTGTTGCACATAGGTTTACTAGGAGTTGACTCAATGCCACCTAACAACAACAACATGTTTTATTGAGCATGCAAAGGGATTTAGCTGTGTGGATCAAAACAAATTATGGATAACAATGCAAAGAATGGGAATACTAGAACACTTAATTATACTCATGAATAATCATTACATGGACCAGGAGATAGTCGTTTGAACAGAACAAAAAAACATGGCTTGGTTTAAAGTCAGGAAAGGTATACTTTGAGGATGTATTCTTTCACTGTATCTCTTCAATTTCTATGCTAAGCAAATAATCTGTGAAGCTGGACTTTTTGAAGAAGAACATGGCATCAGGATTGGAGGAAGATTCATTAACAACCTGCATTATGTAGATGACACAACTTTGCTTGCTGATACTGAAGATGATTGAAACATTTACTGATGAAGATCAAAGAACATAGCCTTCAGCATGGATTGCACTTCAATATCCAGAAAAAAATTCTTACAACTGAGACAGTGAGAAACTTCATGATAAATGGAGAAAAGATTGAGATTGTCCAAGATTTTGCTTTACTTGCTTCTACAATCAATACTCATGCAAGGAGCAGTCAAGAAATCAAAAGACACATTGCATTGAGAAAAGCTGTTGCAAAAGATCTCTTTAAAGTATTGAAAAGTAAAAATGTCACACTGAAAATAAAGGTGCCCTTGACTCATGCCATGGTATTTTCAGTTGCATCATATACTTCTGAAAGCTGGACCACAAACAAGGGAGACAGAGGAAGAGTTGATGCTGTTGAATTATGGTGCTGGAAACGAATATTGAATATATTATTGACCTTGCCACAAGAACCAATAGATCCATCCTAGAAGAAGTGCAACCAGAGTGCACTTTTAACCAGACTACATCTTACATATTTTGGGCAGGTTGTCAGGAGGAACCAATACCTGGACAAGGACATTATGTTTGGGAAAGTGACAGGTCAACAAAAAAAGGAAGACTCTCAATGAGATGGATTGAGAATGTCTGCAAAAATGGGTTTAAACATAAAAATGATTGTATGTATGGCATAGTGTTGGATAGTGTTTTATTCTGTTGTACATAGGGTCACTCTGAGTCAGACTCCACTCAACAGCACCTAATATCATCATAATCAACAACAACAACAAAACACAATTGACAGTATTTTTCTGCTATTCATAGGGTTTTCAATGGCTAATTGTTTTGGTGCACTGCCAGGTCCTTTTCTATCCTAGTCTAGTCCTTGTCTATCTTAGTCTGGAAGCTTAGCTGAAACCTATCCACTGTGGATGGCCCTGCTGGTATCTAAAATATTGGTGGCATGACTTTCAGCATCACAGCAATATGCAATCCACCACAGCACGACAAGCTGACAGACACATGGGGGTACCTTTTTGAATTGTTGTTGTTGTTGTTAGGTGCCCTCGAGTCGGTATCCAACTCATAGCGACCCTCATAGGGTTTTCAATGGCTGACTGTTTCGGGATTGCCTTGGGAGTGGGTTGCCAGGCCCTTCTCCCATTTTTGCAGTGCTGGGAATTGAACTCAGGACCTCAGAGACTGCAGCACAGTGCTCTACTAACTGAGCTAAATCCCAGCCCCCACCTTTTTGAATAGCTAAGCTTAAGTGGTGCAATAAATGTTGTAATACATACCTACACATAGTTTATAATACACTTGTCTTATATTTTTTTCCCATAATTGCTCCAAATTGATTCTCAAATCTAGAAAAAGGTATGCTGTCAATACAAGATTTGTTTGGTTGAGAAGACAAAGTGAGCTATTACTTGAAAGCAAAGGAAAGAGTTATTTATAACTGAGTGGTAGGGTGCTTGTTCTGTGTACTCTGAAGCCCTGGGTTCAATCCTTCTCAACTGCAAAACAAACAAACACAAACAAACAAACAAAAACAAAAACAAAAACAAACAAAAAAACTGGAGGAGGATCTGGCAGTTCACTCCTGAAACCACAATCAGTCACTGAAAACCCTATATAGGGTCACTATGAGTCAGACCCAACTCAACAGCATCAACAACAACAAAGTGCAGTGCTAGACTATTGGTATTCTATTACAGATTCTTTCTAGAGGTAAAATTAAGGGGAGCAATGAGAGAGTCTATACACTTCCAACGGAAGTAGTGGGAACAAACTGTAAGACCGCTCTAATCATGAAGAAAAAGACATGAATTGATAAGATAGTTAAGAATATAAATAGCACTTTATTTGAAGATGAGATACTTTTGTCATTCTCATGGTCTTTTGAAACATGTTGAACAAAAGTTCCTTTCCTAAAAACAAGTACAAAGATTTCTATCTTTTCTCAAGGGCAGCAGTTTGCAGATATGGTAGTTGATTTATATTTATTTTTGACATCTTGTTTTTTCATCTCATGGCTTTTATTCTCTTGCCCCCGAAAGGAGTTGGTGTAGCTATTCAACAATCCCACTGTGTATTTTCTTGCAGAGATCTCATTTTTTATTCTCATTAGAAGTTACTGAATATTATTTATCATTATTATCAATTATGGAATATTATTGGATATCATTCTAATAATTATAGCCGTTAAAATGCCCCCAAATTTGGGCCTTTTTTGTGAAATGTTTTAAGGTATTCTAAAATAGGCTTTAAACAATTACCTTTGGTTGGCATGTACAACTCATTTTATCTATCTTTTCAAGCAACTAAATTTTTTCTGAAGAAGTTTCAAAAACATGGGTGGGAGTTCTCTGTGCTATCAGACTTTATTGTGAGAACACTGTGTTTTAAAGGCACCAAGGCGCCCTCTGGTGGTGAGTAATGAGAACTCTTCTAGCTCAGGGTTCAAAAAAAGATTAAAAACACTTATTCTGGATTATTGCTTTAGGTGGTAGTTTAGGACAAAAGTAGTTAATTATTTCATGCTTTTTTTCAGTTCCAGTGAGTGGGAATTCTGGGCTATTTAAGTCTATTCTCTGAAACAGAAGGGTTGGGGAAGGATCCTGGTGTCCTAATTTGCTCTACTTATGGTTTCACAGAACCTGGTCAGCCTTTTAGCATCTGTAGATAATTGTGAAAGATGGTTTAATAACTTTAATTTTAAAATTGCTTTTTGTTGTTATTGTTGTTGTTTTTCAGTGCAGGGGATCAAACTTAGGTCCTTGCATGTGATAGGCAAGCATTCTACCACTGAGCTAAATCCCCAGCCTCCTTTTACTTTTTACTTTTTAAATTTTTATTGGCAATTTTAAATGCACAACTTAATGTATCTCATTATGGCATTTCCATATATGCATCTCATTGTACATTGCTCATGCTCACTTCTACCTTACCCTCTCATGATACCCATCCCACAGCCCCTCCTGCTACACCAATGGTCTCCCTTCTATTTGCATATCTTTGTGAGTATATCTATCTATCTATCTATCTATCTATCTATCTATCTATCTATCTATCTCTATCTATCTATCTATCTATCTATCTATCCATCTATCTATCATCTACACATCCTGATTTTTCTGTAAAGGCAACACATGTAATATTTCCTTTCTCCCATTACCCTTTCTTCTTGCATCTCCCCCTTTTCTTTAGTCCATTATCTTTCCCTAGTTAGGCCCCTTCTACTTTCATGACCTATATGTTTTAATAATGAATTTATATTGAAGTCTAACATTCACATGTAAGAGAAAATATGTGATGTCTATCTTTCTGGATCTGGCTTATTTTGCTTAAAATGACAATCTCTAGTTCCATCCATTTTCCAGCAAATGCCATAATTTTGTCTTTTTTATGGCTGAATAAAATTCCATGGTGTACATGTACATCACAATTTCCTTATCCACTTATCTGTTGATGGACACCTAGGTTGATTTCATATCTTGGCTATTCTAAATAATGCTGTGGTAAATATGGATGAGGAGGGATCTCTGTGGTATATTGACTTTTATAACTTCTGACATATACTCAGGAGTGGGATAGCTGGGTCATATGGTAGTTCTATTTTTAGTTTTTTGAGGAACTTCCATACTGATTTCCATAGCGACTACACCAATCTGTATTCCTATCAGCAATATAGTAGAGTTCCTTTCTCCCAGCATCCTTGCCAGCATTTGCTGTTATGTTATTGGTACTCACCATTCTGATGGAGTGAGATGGTATCTTTCTTTTCAATGAGTAAAAGTACTTTATTTTCCTCTTGTATTTGCTTTATATCTTGCTTTACAAAGTTATGAAGTTCAGAGCTTTATACCAAAATGTAAGAAGGCTAGGCTATTCATAAACATTTTTGTAGTCAAGTGTCATCTGATTTTTCTTCTAATCCATTATTAAGGAAATATTAAGGAAAATCAGAAACCAAGGGTGCTGGAGCAGCTCTAGGGTATATGTCTTTTTAACAGGAGAAAGATCATCAACAGCCTCTCCTCCTCGACTCCTTTTGCCTCCAATTCATTTGGGCTATTACCTTGATATTAGGGCAAATCTGGGAAGTTTGGGTTGCCTTATGACCTAGCACATATTTGTGGTTGGAGTTGAAGTTAAAGGTTATTATCTGGTAAGTAGTAGGCTTGCTTTATGTGAGGATTTCATATCCACTGGCATATGGAACTCAGTGTAACCCAAATCACCTCCACAATAGTTTCTTTCCTATCCATTTAGATCACATCTCTCAAATCCCAAGGGTCCTAATGACACGGGGCAGGGATGAAACCACCATTGTACAAATGTTGCAGACATGGCCTTCTGGTTTATTTCTGGAGCCTCTATTCTATTCCGTTTGTCCACATTTCTGTTTTTGTGCCAGTACTATGCAGTTTTTGTTACTATGGCTTTGTAGCATAATTTGAAATCAAGAATTGTGATGCCCCCTGCATGGTTCTTCCTGCTCAGGATTGTTTAGTGATTTGGTATCTCTTGTGCTTCCTTATGAATTTTAGGGTTGTTTTCTCTATTTCTGTCAAGAATGTCATTGGGATTTTGATGGTTGTTGTTAGGTGCCGTCGAGTTGAGTCCGAGTCAGAGTGACCCTATGTACAGCAGATCTAAACACTTGCCGATTCTGTGCCAGGCAAACCATCTTATTTATGTTTAAGCCCATTGTTGCAGACACTGTGTCAATCCATCTGGTGGAGGGTTTTCCTCTTTTGCGTTGACCTGCCACTCTTCCAAACATGATGTCCTTCTCCAGGGATTGTTCTCTTCTGACTACATGTCTGAAATATGTAAGACGCAGTTTGGCCATTTTTGCTTCCAAGGAGCACTCTGGTTGTACTTCTTCTCGGGATTTTTATGGGGATTACATTAAATCCGTAAATTGCTTTCAGCACTATAGCCATTTTCACAATATTAATTCTTCCAGTCCATGAGCATGGCGGGGTGGGGTCCTTTCTATTTTCTGGTGTTTTCTTCAATATCTTTCTTTAGCATTTTAAAGTTTTCATTGTAGAGATCTTTTACCTCCTTTGTTTATTCCCTGGTATTTCATTTGTTTTGAAGCTCTTGTGAATGGGGTTGTTTTTCTGATTTCTTTCTATGCCTGGTCATTGTTAGCACAAAGAAAACCTACTGATTTTTGTTGTTAATTTTCTTTCCTGCTACTTTGTTGAAAGTGTTTATCAGCTCTAAGAGTTTTCTGGTAGAATCTTTAGAGTCTTTTAATATAGGATCATGCCATTTGCAAATAGGGATAATTTGACTTCTTCCTTTCTTATTTGGACCTCTTTTATTTCTTTCTCTTGTCTTATTGCTATTGTTCATAGTTCAGATACTACATTGAATAGCAGCAGAGACAGTGGATACCCTTCTTATTCCTGATTTTAGAGGAAATGCCTTTAGTTTTTCCCCATTTAGTATGATGTAGGCTATATGTTTTCCATATATTGCCTTTATTATGTTGAGGTATGTTCCTTAAATTCCTAGTTTCTTCATGGCTTTTATCATAAAAGGATGTTGAGCCATGTTGAAGGCCTTTTCTGTATCTATTGATAAGATCATTTTTATTTCTGAGTCTATTTATATGCTGTATTACATTTATTGTCTTGTATATGTTGAGCCAGACTTGCATCCTGGAATGAAACCAACTTGATCATAGGGCATGTTTTTCTTTTCTTTTCTTTTTTTTTGTGTGTATGTGTGTGTATGGTATTGGGGGTTGAACCCAGGGCCTTGCACTTGCATGCTTTGCAAATGCTGTGCCATTGAGCTGCACCTCCAGCTCAATATTTTACTTTTACTTTGAGACAAGGTCTTGCTAAATTATGCAGGCTGCCACTGGTCTTGAACTTGCAATCCTCTTGCCTCTGTCTCCCATGTTGCTGGGATTACAGGCATGAGCCACTGTGCTTGGCCATGTATGGTCTTTTAAATGTGTTTTTGAAGTCTATTTTCAAGCATTTTATTAAGGATTTTTGCATCTAGGTCCATCAGGGACATTGTTCTTTAGTTTGTCTGTCTGTCTTTCTTTCTTTCTTTCTTTCTTTCTTTCTTTCTTTCTTTTTTTGATGTATACTTATCTGGTTTTGCTGTTAAAGTAATACTGGCTTCATAGAATGAATATGATAGTGTTCCTTCTATTTGTATTTTGTGGAATAATGAGAGTTAATTCTTCTTTAAAGATCTTGTAGAATTCAATAGTGAATTCATCTGGTCCTGGGCTTTCCTTTGGTGGAAGACTTTATTACTTCTTCAATCTTGCTGCTTATTATAGGTCTGTTTAAGTTACTTATATTCTGTTGACTTAATTTCATAGGTCATATGTGCTTCAGAATTTATCCATCTAAGATTTCCAGTTTTTGAATATAATTTTTCAAAGTATTCTCTAATGATTCTCTGGATTTCACTGGTATATGTTTTAATGTTCCCTTTCTTCTCTAATTTTAATTTGAATCTTCTCTCTTTCCTTTGGTTAGTTCTGCTCAGGGTTTGTAGATATTTATGTTTTCAAAGAACCATCTCTTTGTTTCATCAATTCTTTTTATTGTTTTTAGTCTCCATTTCGTTAATTTCTGATCATTATCATCTTTTTCTGTCTAGTGTTTTTGGGTTTTGTTTGTTCTTCTTTTTCTGATAGCTAGAGATGCGTTGTTATGTATTTAAACCTGCTCTAATTCTATAATATAGGCACTCATTGCTATAAACTTCCCTCTTAGAACTATCTTTGCTGTATCTGAAATGTTCTGGTAGGTTGTGTTTTCATTTTCTTTTGTTTCTAAGAATTTTTAAATTTCCTCTCAGATTTTCTCAAGTACTCATTGGTTATTTAAGAGCATATTGTCTGTTCTCCATGTATGTGTATAGCTACTATCATGTCTCTTGTTCATTTCTAGTTTTATCCCATTATATTCTGGTAAGATACATGAAATTACTCAAATTTTTATGTATTTGTTAAGACTTGAATTGATAATATTGTTTCTTTGTTCTGTAATATTGGTATTTTAATTATTGTGTGTCTGGGTGAGGTTTTTTTCTGGTCATGTCTATTTGGTGTTCTAAATGCCTCTTGTGGTTGGATGTCCATTGCTTTCCCCAGATTTGGGGAAATTTGTGCTATAATTTCATCAAATAAAATTTCTATGTCTTTAGTTTTTCTCTCAGTTCCTTCTTTTACCCCACTGATTCTTAGGTTTGGTTTCTTGATCATGTCCCAAAGTTATTGACAACTGTACTCATGTTCTCTTATTTTTTTTCTTTGTTGCTATCTGAATGCTATCTGAGTGGATCATAACAAATTATGGATAACACTCAGAAGAAAAGGAATAGCAGAGCACTTAATTGTACTCATGAGGAATCTGTACATGGACCAGGAAGCAGTTGTTTGAGCAGAACAAGGAAACATTGTCTGGTTTAAAGTCAAGAAAGGTGTGTGTCAGGGCTGTATGCTTTACCGTACCTCTTCATTCTCTATTGTTGTTGTTGTTAGGTGCCATCCAGTCGGTATCCAACTCATAGCGATCCTCATAGGGTTTTCAATGGCTGACTGTTTTGGGATTGCCTTGGGAGTGGATTGCCAGGTCCTTCTCTCATTTTTGTGGTGCTGGGAATTGAACTCAGGACCTCAGAGACTGCAGCACAGCACTCTACCAACTGAGCTAAATCCCAGCTCATTCTCTATGCTGATCAAATAATCCAAGAAACTGGAAGGAAGAAGCTTCTGCATTATGATTAGAGGAGGACTCATTAACAACCTGCATTATGCATATGACACAACTCTGCTTGCTGAAAGTGAAGAGGATTTGAAACATTTACTGATGAAGATCAAAGAATATTGCCTTCAGTATGGATTGTGCTTCAACATCAACAAAACAAAAATCCTTACAACTGGGTCAGTAAGCAACTTCATGATAAATGGAGAAAAGATTAAGTTTGTTCAACATTTTGTTTTACTTGGTCCTACAATCAACATCTACAGAAGAAGCAGTCAAGAAATCAAAAGATACATTGCATTGAGAAAAGCTGTTTTAAAAGACCTCTTTAAAGTATTGAAAAGTAAACATGTCACAACGAAGACAAAGGTGTGTTTGACTCATGCCAGGGTATTTTCAGTTGCATCATATCGTTATGAAAGCTGGACATTGAATAAGGGATTCAGGAGCAGAATTGATGCTATTGAATTATGGTGCTAGAGACAAATATTGACTATACCACGGATGGCCAAAGGAACCAACAGATCTGTCCTGGAAGAAGTGCAACCAGAATGCTCCTTGGAAGCAAGGATAGCTAGACTGTGTCTTATGTATTTTGAACATGTTGTCAAGTGGCACTAATCTCTGGAGAAGGATATCACATTTGGGAGAATGGTGGATCAATGAAAAAAAGGAAGACCCTCAACTAGATGGACTGACACATCTGCAATAATGACCTTAAACATAAAAATGATTTTGTGCCTGGCACAGTGTTGCAGAGTGTTCCATTCTGTTGTACATAGGGTAGCTATGAATCAGATCCAACTTGATGGGACCTAATGACAACATAGGGGCCGATATCACTTCCCATTTTTCCTAGGAGTTATCTTAGTGAGCAGTTTTCTCGAGATCACAATCTCCTGTGCGACTCCTAGAGAGGGAGACAAACCACGATAACACATACAATATCCAACCAACCAGATACAGAAACACTTAAAATCACTTAATGCTAACCTCTGCACCACCAATTCCCATAGAACAGAGAAAGGCAATAATAATATTGAGTAAGCTATGAGATTACAAAATACTCAGAGTGAAATTATAAATAGTATTTGCCTGAAGTAAGGGGAGACTGGCGGATGCCTCAAGGATGAAGTAAAAGGATAAAAGATCTAGAAAGGAAATGAATGTTAGGATGAGGGAGCAAAAGGAGCTAAAGATAAAAAGAAATGATTGCATGATAAAGAAAAAATAAACAAACAGAATTAAGCAAATATTAACAGAACAATAAGAAGTAAGTTGTACCCCCAACACCATTTTCAATTTTTTTACTTTGAGACAGCATCTTGCTCAGCTATGCAGGCTGCCTTTGGCCTCGAACTGGTGATCCTCCTGTCTGAGCCTCTTGAGTCACTGGGATTAGAAGCATGTGTCACTGCACCTGGCTTATTTATTTATTTCTTGAGATGAGGTCTAAATTGGCTTTGAACTCCTGTGCTCAAGCGACCCTCCTCCCTCAGCCTCCAGAGTAGCTAAGACTATAGGTGCATGCCAATGTGCCCAGTTTGCAAATATATTTTGCCTTTTGAATATTTAAGGTAACACAAAATTATTTTAAGCCTGTTTCAGTAAGTAGTTTTGGAGGGCCTTCATGACCTTCATCACTTTTCTCTAGCATTTTATAATTTTACATTATAGCCAGGCATAGTGGTACATGCCTATAATCCCAGTACTTGGGAAACTGAGGCAGAAGGATAAAGAGTTAGAGGCTAGCCTGGGCTAAATGGGAAGGGTCAGCTATTTGTAAGAGCAATCCAAGTGACAGATGTGCAAGTGTGTGGTTAAGGACCCTTAACCCAAATTTGTAAGAGCAATCCAAGTGACAGATGTGCAAGTGTGTGGTTAAGGACCCAAATTTAATCTCTCTGAGTGGGAGGGAAGCTGATGATATTCCCTAAAACTGAAAGGTTATTGTCATCCTCTGTTTCTGGTCTCTTTTACAAACAAAAAACCTAATCCTATTTATAGTCACTAAAAACTCAGATGCAAAACCAGGCATGGTACTGCACACCTGTAATCCCAGTGACTTGGAAGGCGGAGGCAGGAGGATCACAAGTTTGAGGCCAAAGGCAAGCTCATGCAATTTAGTGAGACCCTGTCTGAAAATAATAAAAAAGGTGCTGAAGGTATAGTTCAGCAATAAAGCACTTGCAAAAGTATGCATGAGACCCTGGGTTCAACCCCACAGTACTGCAAAAACAAACAAACAAAAAAACCCAACAAATAAAGACCTCTGATGAATATTGCTTGTAGGGTCCTTAGCTCAGGCCAGCTTTTTTTCCCTTCTGCTGAGGCCCTGGCAGTTTTAAACCAAATGGGGGAAGCAGATAGCAACTGACTTGCAGCATGGTATCTACTTACTAGTAAAGATTTAGGAAAGTGAAACCATTTTATGACTTAAACTGTTTTTACTGGTCAGAATCCAAAAGATGTCAAATTTTCCACATGCTAAGAATGGATTAGACAAAGCCAATAAAGCATAATTTTGATAACTATGAAAAAGTAGATTTCGATGAGCTGTTTAGAAAATGTAGAAATTTCACTGTCGAAACCCTTTGAAACTTTTCCGTTTTCTTTTTCTTCCTGTGTCTGTGTCACATTCACTTGTATCTGTTGAGGAAGAGAATCTGGAGTAGTGGGGGGAATTTTTGTTCACGCAGGCATCATACAGTTGTAAGTCCTTACGAGAAAGTAACTCTTGGCAAACATTCCAGGACCATGTATAAGTAGAAAAGGTATCATAAAAGGACTCATTTTTAGTGTCTATTCCAATCAAATCCCCTCGAATCTTCCGCCAGAGGTTTAGCATTTCTTTCCGGTGCTCAAGGGCAATTCCTAAATTATAAGTATCAGTAGCTCTCTTCACCTGCAACAAGAAAGCAGAAGTTTACTGTAGTTATCTTCAAATATCTTTGACTTGTGGGTCATAATTATGGATGGCTCAAGAGTGATGTATTTGAAAGTCACTGAATCTACACATCAGGTGGCAACTCTTGAGGACATATGAGCTATGAGTTAAAATAAAAATGTAAGATGAGCCAGGTGGTACATGCCTGTAATCCCAGTGACTTTGGAAGCAGATGCAGGAGGATCACTAGTTCAAAGCCAGAGGCAGCCTCTGTAACTTGGACCCTGACACAAAATAAAGAAGGAAAAAAAAAAAAAAAAAAAAAAAAGGAGTGATGGGAGACCTCTTGGGAACACCAGGTGCTGTAGGCTTGAGAGAAGGACACAGCAACTCACTCCCAAAAGTCAATCTGCTATTGAAAGCCCTATGAATAGCAGAGAAGTACTAACAATAGTGTTTTGCCTGTTGCCGGGTCGCTTTGAGTTGGACACTGACTCGATGGTACCTAACAACAACAACAATGACATCTCCTAATTTCAGATCTCCTGGATAAACATTTACTGAACGAATGGATGGATGAGTGAATGGAATGAGATACTAGAAGAGTAGAAACTGGGAAATATCAACTCTTAAGGGATTCAGGAAAGAGAAGGGAAATGAAAGGACACAGTTATAAGAGGAACTCATGAAACAGTAATGAAAAGGCCAAGGAAGTACAGGTGTTGAGGAGAGCTTGATAGTTACTATTAAATGCAGAAAGTAGGTGGTATAAAGTAAATACATTCTGGTCTTCTTTTTGGGGGTATAAAAGTTGCTAAGAAGTCAGGGCAAAAATGTAGACAGGCAGCATAGAATTATGGTTAAAAGTGTGTATTCTGGAGCCACTCTTCCCATGCTTATAATCCTTGGTATGTTACTAACTAGCTGTGTGCCTCTGGGCAAATCACTGAACCTTTCTGTGCATATTTGTAAAACTGAAAGGAATGATAACAGTGCTTGTTTTAAATGGTTGTTGTGATAAATAAATGAATCAGTACCTGTAGAACACTTTTAGAGTACTTGTAAAGTACAGTGCCTGGCACTTAGGAAGGACCCTTCGGCTATTAATATTCTTCTTGCTGCTATAATAATGGTGCTTTCTTTCATTCATCATGATCCCCTGAGTATACCACTCACTGTGACTGTGGGTTTACTACCTTAATTATTTTTCTATTTCCATCAGGAAATGAATGAATATTCCAGACATAATGCTGAGTATAGCTACATAGGTGTTCAGCAGGATGAACTGTCATGCTGAACATTCAAATCCATTTAATTATAGAGCAAAAAATGTCATTACATAAAAATGAGAAGCCATCTTGTCTCATTTTAAAGATCTGGGGCAGATCAAAATGATCTTGGTTTTATAGGTAGTAGTGAAGTAGAAAATATTTTTGTTAATACTGTCTGTCAAGGTATTCAACAATGAGTACTCACATGCTGTTTAACTGCAGCTGCATCAGCCACTGTCCAAGTCTGCTTTTTCTTGAATATTTGGTCAATTGCCATTATGTCATCTGAATAGCCTGAGGCAGAGTTGATAGGCCTTATGTTTGCTGCCTTTATACACATTAAAAAAAAGGTTAGTAATACATTTTGGTTTGAATTATACAACAAAGCCATAATAAACATATATTTTATTATGAGAGCATATGTATATGATTTATAAGGTTGTTGCCAAACCATATGTTGGCTGTGTTGGAGCACTTACCATAGTACTATGTGTAAATGGGCATTTCGTGAATCCTCCTTAATAGTGACAAAGCCTAGTCAGGTATGGTGGCACACACCTGTAATCTTGGTGACTCAGGAGGCTAAGGCAGGAAGATTACAAGTTCAAGGCCAGAGGCAGCCTGGGCAATTTAGCAAGACCCTGTTTCAAAATACAAAATAAAATATGGACTCAGGGTATATCCCAGAGGTAAAACACTTGCAAAATATGTGCAAGGCCCTGGGTTCAACTCTCAAGTACAGGAAAAAAAAAAGCAAAAACATACAAAGCTTGCTTATAAGATAAATACAGACCAGATAGTTTTATATATGGGATGGATAAGGACAGTTGAGAGGTGCCAGCTCTGTCCTGTTCTAACCTTCCCAAGCTATCACAAGGCACAGAAAATGAAGGTCCCCTCCACAGAGTACAATCTCTATTATACTTCCAGATTCCTCACACAGACCAGCACCTGTTTCCCCTGTTCCTGGGCTGTTGAACAATGCTACTTGAAATCATGTAAATATACTGCTTATTTTCTTTGAAAATATGTATTGTCTGATCTCACCCAGACCTTCATTACTGCCTGACATTCCTTTCCTTCATTCACCATTAACACTCTTACAGTGCTCAGAGTGGTTGTTGGAAAGCCAGATCTAACTCCCTCAACTGGTGATCTCATTTCTTTAAAGGCATCTAATATGAGCTTTCTTAACTTTTTCCCTCAGCGTATGATTTCTTTGTCCTTTAAGTAATTTTTTCCTCTTGTGCATGAGAGTTTTTTCCTGATTTTCAAGGCCAAAGTCTTCTGTATTCTTGGTTTAGTACCTCCTAGGATTGTAACCCTTCACTTTTCCTTATTTTAGGGCCAACTTCATGGCATGTGACCTGTGCGGTTACACATGGCCTTACTAAGAGGGCCCTACATTTGGCTTAAGGTTCTACTGTTGTAGTCTTAAAATTAATTCCATTTTTTTTTGGTGGTACTGGGGGCTTGAACCTATGGCCTCATGCATACTTTGCAGGTACTATACCACTGAGCTGCACCCAACCCATTTTTTACTTTTTACTTTGAGACAGGGTCTTGCTAAATTACATTGGCTGACTCTGGCCTTGAACCTACAATCCTCCTGTTTTAACCACCTGAGTCACTGGGATTATAGGCATGTACCTGCCTGGCCCTGTTTTGTTTTTTGTTTTTTTTTTCTATTTTTTGAGAGAGTCTTGCTATGTAGCCCAAGGTGGCCTCAAACTCTTTATCTCCTCCTGCCTCAGCATCCTCTGCTTGGATTATAGGAGTGTGTCACCATGTGTGGCTTGTCTTCAAAGTCTTGATTATTTTTCTTTTGGTGCTAGGGATTGAACCCATGGCCTCAAGCATGCTAAGCACACACTTTACCACTGAACTACACCTCCAGCCACTTGATTATTTTTGAAGAAGGGGCCCTATATTTTCATTTTGCACTGGGCCCTGCAAATTATGTAGCTAATCCTACCACCCTCTCCTACATTAAATTTTTCTTTCTTTTAAACAGTGATCTTCATCATTGGCTACATGTTGGATCTTTGGATTAATTGGCTAAGGTTGCAGCCTGAGCATGGGTTTTTAAAAGCTCTCCCAAGTGATTTTATAGGGCAGCTAAGATTAAGAATCATGTCCTTCCTCCTGGTTGAAAATGAGCTCAAGTACCTCAAGTCCCAAAGCAAATTTTTCTAGACCCTGATTCTACATCAAGCTATAGTTCATGTCTCTAGTCCTTGTTGTTGGTAGGTGCCACTGAGTCATGTCCCACTCATAGTGACCCTCATAGGGTTTCCAATGGCTGATTGTTTTGGGATTGCCTTGAGAGTGGATTGCTATGTCCTTCTCCCATTTTTGAGGTGCTAGGAATCAAACCTGGGACCTCAGAGACTGCAGAGTGGTGGTCCACCAACTGAGCTAAATCCCATCCCCCTCTCTTCCTTAGCAGGCAAATTTCCTGCAGAAGGAGCTGATTTATTTATTTTTATCTGCTTTATCAGTCTTGGGAAAAGCATGATAAACTATCCCACTGTGATTATGGATTTTTCTATTCATTTAGCAGTTCTCCTCAGTGTGTGTACATGTGCGTGTGGTGCTGGGGATTGAGCCCAGTGACTCATGCATAGTAAGAATATGTTTCACCACTGAGCTACATCCTCAGCCCCTATCATTTCTAAGTAATCTCTCTCTCTCTCTCTCTCTCTCTCTCTGTGTGTGTGTGTGTGTGTGTTTTAAGGGGAGGGATTCTTGCTATATTGCCTTGAACTCCTGGTCTCAGGCTGTTGTGTAGCTGGGACTATAGAGGCAGGCCACTGAGCCCAGTTCTTTGGTTGCTTTTTTTTTTTTTTAAATTAG
>VMDO01033758.1:0-17633 GCA_007922755.1 Pedetes capensis
TAGTAAAAGATAGAGAAGACTTGGATGGGAAACTTAGATAGGAAGGGGGGAGGGGGGAAACATAGAGGAGGGTAAGGGGTAACCTATATGAATAATGCTTATCAAATTGCATATATGAAAATTGTCACAACGAAAAGCATGTCAAAATGAATCACATTATGATGTACATTAAAAATTTCTAATAAAAAAAAAGAAGTAAATGAAACTATTTGTTCGAGCTGCAAGTTGGGAAAGAAAAGACTATGTTGTTGAAAAGTCTCACCAACAGTGAGAAGAGAAGGTTAGTTGTTTTGACAAAAGCTAAATGAAAGCAGGAATTCAAAGGCACTGCCTACTACTTAGCTACAGCTGGGGGCTGATTATACTAATTTTAGCTACATTGTGAATTTGCCCTTGACAGTATTTCAATTCTCCAGCCCCCATATTTTATCAGATCAAATCAAACAATTATTAGAACTACAAGTCTTTTCAATTGATTTTCTACATTAGCTGCTTTGCTGCAGTTTTTACACATCTTTTTGTCGTGTGGCTGTCCTAAGCTGCCATTATGAATTGTATTTGTTCTTCATCCTGAAAATAGAATTCTTTTTCTCCTCTCTTCTATGACAAAGTTATATCTGACCTTTTGGAGTGGTCCATGAACCTAATATCTGCAATGTGGAGGAAAGCTGGAAAGCTTTTCAGATTTATAGGTGTCAGAGGGACGTGCTGACAGAACTTCAGAAATAGCCTCTTCCAGTTTATAGGGCTCAAGATGGAATTAACTTCCAGAGCTGTGACAGAGATCAACTTCTATAAGATGACATCCCAAGATTTACGCTGCTAAAGAAAAAATATAGAAGGTGGAGACAAGGTAAGTATTTACACCAAAGAAATATGCCTGAGGGTAAATCTCTTCATGATATTTTCTCCATTCAAGAGCTTGACTACTATACTATAATTGGGGTGTGGCTTCCTATTGGTTATATTGAGCTCAAGGGCTCTAAGACAAGGTGGAGGATGAGGGGGAAGGGGAAGGAAAGATGTGTTTCTACAAGTTCTGTATATTGAAGGCAGTGGCCAGCCATAGATGCCTTGTAGTTACCCATTGACTTGACAAGTATTTATAACACCTACTCTATGCCAGCCTGTAGCCTTACCACCATGGCCTCTGATCTCAGAAGCTAAGCAGGGTCCAGCCTGGTTAGTACTTGGATAGGAGACTGCCTGGGAACACTAGATGCTGTAGGCTTAGGAGAAGGACCTGCCAACCCACTCCCAAAACACAATGCACCATTGAAAACTCCATGAATAGCAGAGAAGCAGTAACAATGCTGTTTCATCTGTTGTACGTAGGGTTACTATGAGTCAGACGAGTCAGACATCAACTCAATGGCACCTAACAACAACAACTCTATGCCAGATAGTATGTTAGGTTGTTGAGACAAAACAGTGAATAGAATATGGCTTTCTTTTTTCCTAAAGCCCTCAACCTGGTACCAAAGACCAAAATCAAACAAATTGTTACAAATGGAAGGCTTATTATGAAAAAGGAAGTGCAGGTGACTGCTATAGGAACATATGATGATGGGTCCTGACCCCACTGATGGGGGAAGATGAGCCATCAGGAAGACGAAAACAAAGGAAATGTCTTCCTTAGGGAGCTTTGGGTCCAGATGAGGTGTATTAGTCAGCTTTTCACAATCATTATGCAATACCTGAGTTGAGCTACTTAGGAAGAAAAGGAGGTTTATTTTGCTTACGATTTTGGAAGCTCAAGGTCATGACACTACGCTGGCTCAGTCCTGGTGAAGAACTTATGGTGAATAGGGGATTGGAGTAAGTGATCACATGTCAAGCCATGAAGCAGAAAGAGCTGGGTGGGGCCAAACTCAGACTTTTATATCAAATCTATCATGAGAACTTCTGCAAGGAGGGCTGGAAGGGAAAGAGAGTAGGAAGCCATGGGTGGATACAAGGGAGCAAGCAGAGCCTAGGAGGAAGGAAAATCAGCTGAGCCAGTTTTCATATAAAGAGGAAATGCTTCATTTTATTTGTCATTACCTGTTTCTGGGTAGAACATATATTGAATTGTACCCTCAGGAGATTGGGCATGGAAATGCCCACTGGCACGAACTCAGGATCAGTCGGAGGCTAAGTAGAGTTAGCCAAACACCAAAGGACAGCTCAGTCAGGGTAACACCCAACAAGTTCCAGGACACCCTATCATGATTGCCAGTGTGATCCCAGACACTCTATCATTCCCCAGCCGGTTGCCCTGTGCTGGCTGCCCGCTTGGCCCCTCTGTTGCACACAGAGGCTTTCTTCTTCTAACTTTATGTTTTCACTTTCACTTCCCCTCACTTTCACTTTTCCCCAGGCAATTTCCTACTGTTATGAACAAAACCTTCATTTTTGTTTAATGGACATGGCCCCTGAATTCATTCTTTAGTCCTTGACGCTAGGAACCTCACACCCAGGACACTACACACCAGTACCAGGACACCCTCCAGTGTCCCTGGTATGCTCAATCCAGCATCACTACTAGGGAGTCCCCTGAGAATTATCTTCCGGGAGGTCCCCAATGACCAAGGACCCCCTGACTTGGCTACATCTCCCAAATCCACCACCCTGGGACCACAACTCTAATCATGATGGACTTTTGGAGGATACAACCACATTCAAACCATAGTATGAGCTAAGGAGAGTAACAGTTTAATCAGGCAAAGAGTAGATTAAATCCAGGGTAGTAGAGAAAGACAGAAACACTGAAACAGAGAACAGTGGAGGTTGGTGAACTCAATATGGCTAGTGTCTACTTTTGTAAATAAAGTTTTATTGAAACCCAGCCATGCACATTCACTTACTTATGGCTTAAGGCCATTTTCACACTAAAACAGTACAGCTGTTTCAAGAGTCTATGGCCTGCAAAGCTTAAAATATTTGCTGCCTGTTAACAAAGGAAGTTTGCCAACCTGCACTTTACAGTAAGTGACCTAGTCATGGTTATTAAGACTCGATGCTATAACAAACCATCCTCAAATCTCAGGTACTTACAAAGTATCTGAGTATCCAAGAACAGTTTTTCCCTTGTACTGCAGCTATGAGTGGTGGGTATGGGTAAAGTCTTGTCCAAGAAGGAAAGCAGAGGCCCCATTTGTGGTTCTGCCGTCTGCCATCTCTGAGGGTCCTACACATCCAGGTGTATACAAAGGGAACAGAAAGCATACCTGAGGATGTGAAGTGCTATAAGGATCTAGGAGTGATGCATACCAATTTCTCTTCCATTCCATTACTTACCCGGTCTCACCAAAGTCCAAGAGGAGGCTGAAAAGGGAAGACTTCCATGTGCTTGCAAAGAAAAAAATGCTTTGGAGAATACATAGCTATGTCTCTGTCATAGCAAACAAGACATCCTTAAGGAACTGTAGGGGAAGAAATCCTGCATGGTTGAATTTAGATGGTACAAGATGAAGCTGATAGGTAGGCAAAGGAAGGCCTTGTAAATCATGTCAAAAATTTTAGATTTGAATCCAGGTCTCAATTACTAAAATTCTGAAGATCTATGTGACCTAGCTCAAGTGATTCTCTGTTTATGTATCTCTGAAAAGAAGATGTGCTAACTACTTAATAGAATTGGGGACACCCAGAGAGGCACAGTATGTAGAACTTTTAATATCCAATCTCAGGCTGGAGTGTTGGTCAGTGGAAGACACACACTTAGCATGTGCAAGGCCCTGGGTTCCATCCCCAACACTAATACTATAATAATAGTAATAATAATAATAATTATTATTATTATTATTTTAAATTAAATAAATGTAGTACTGTCTCTCCAAATATTTTTGCTTTGTGGTTGTTCTTATGGATAAGGATAGCCAACTATATCATCTACCACACAATTGTTGTTAGGTGCCACTGAGTTGATGTCCAACTCATAGTGACCCTATGCACAACAGATGAAACAGTATTGTTACTGCTTCTCTGCTATTCATAGGGTTTTCAATGGTAGAAGGACCTGGTTTGCCAGGTCCTTCTCCCAAGCCTACAGCACCTGTTGTTCCCAGGCAGTCTCCCATCCAAGTACTAACCAGGCCTGATCCTGCTTATCTTCTGAGATCTGAGAGGATTAAACACCACAGTGGTACGGCTGCAGGCCTACCACACTGTAAGCATATAATAAATTGTAGCTATTTTTGTGAAAACAGAGGAAACTCTCAATGCCTTCCCCCTAAACCAGCCTTTCCTATTCCCCAAACTGTGGAAGATTCTTTGCTGAGTATTGTTGAGTCTCATTCTGTAAGAGAGAAAGTGGAATACTGTGGATCATTTTTCTGCTATTCCATTTGTCTCCTCTTATTTGTTTCTTTCTTAAGAGCATGTTGACCTAGGGAAAAAACAGGTCTCCTCGACCCCAAGTAAGGAGTGTGTACACTAAATGATTGCTTTCCCAAATACTTCACCCTACCTGAATCTAGAGAAGATATCAATTGAATCTTGTTGTTGTTAGGTGCTGTCGAGTCAGTATCCGATTCATAGTGACCCTCATTGGGTTTTCAATGGCTGACTGTTTGGGGATTGCCTTGGGAGTGGATTGCCAGGTCCTCCTCCTGTAATCGAATCTTAGCAAAACATTTATGTGTTTGTATATATATTATGTGTATACATATGTACTATATGTATGTATACACACACACACACACACACACAACTGAATAGTGCAAAGCTACAGTGCTAAGACCCAAGTTTATCACTATGCCCAACACCCTTTACCTCCACCCATATCCTAAGGTTATTCTTTATGTGCCTTAGAGTCCATTTTGACCTGTGGATTTCCTGTATCATTTTTAAGAATGCTCCTGGCCAGAGGTATCCATCCCCTGGAATAAAACTTTTCCCTGAGCTCAGGGCCACAAAGAAACAAAGAAAGGAAGGACAGAACAATGTGGAGAAATAGAAAAACTTTTTGACAGAGAAGAGAATTGAGAAGGGACCAGATAAGCAGGCATTAAAAGATTTGGTGGAGATACAGCATTATACTGACACAAGAATAGACAGATAGCAGTGCAATAAGATGTGAAAGAAGTTAATATTTGCAATTTAATTCAACAAGGAAATGGAAGATATTGATATGGAGATACCTCAGAAAACTAAAAATAGAACTGCCATACGACCCAGCTATACCACTACTGGAAATATACCCAAAGGGAGACAAGTCATCATACCACAGAGAAACCTGCATCTCCATATTCAGTGAAGCCCTTTCACAAAAGTAAAGATATGGAACCGACCAAGGTGCCCATCAACAGACGAACAGATAAAAAAATTATGGTACATATACACAATGGAATACTACTTAGCAATAAAAAATGAAATAAGGTCATTTGCAGCAAAATGGATGGAACTGGAAAACATAATCTTAAATGAACAAACACAAGTTCAAAAAGAGAAATAACGAATGTTCTCATTCATGTGTCAGAACTGAATCTTATTGTGGCATCCAATCCTATCAGATCTCAGAAGCTAAGCAGGGAGAGGCTAGTTAGTATTTAGATGGGAGACCACCTGAGAACACCAGGTGCTTTAGGCTTGGGAGAAGGACCTGGCAACCCACTCCCAAAAAACAATCTGCCATCGAAAACCCTATGAATAGCAGAGAAGCACAACAGTAGTGTTTTGTCTGTTCTACATAGGGTCACTATGAGTCAGATACCAACTCGATGGGACCTAACAGCAACAACAACAATACATTAGCAGGGGCTCCATAAACCTTGTGGGTTGATGAAAGTGTTGCCAGAAGTGATGTAATGGATGCATAATGGAAAAAGCCAATGCTTTATCACTCTGTATCCCATCATCATTTACTAATAAAGGGAGATAAAAAATGAATTATGGTGGCACAAATTATCAGAAATTTGGAGGAAAATACATGAACACACATACATAAACACATAGATATTAGCAGGTGTGCAGCAAAAACAAGAGACAGGAAAGAGTAATCACTAAGGCCAGAGCATCTGCCATTAGCATAATGCCTGGAACTAAGTCCCACTCTACAATTTGCTTAGCCATTTTGTTTAATTTTGCAAATTATGCAATCCCTCTGTGCCTGCTTTTCTTTGCAAATCTGCAGGTGGTGATGAAGGTATGAACTTTACAAGTTTGCTGTGAGGCTTGTGTGAGTTCGTACACATAAAGCACTTAGATATGTCTAACACACAGGAAGTACTCAGTACATGTTAACCATCATGATGGGGACAATCATAAGAAAAAATCACTTTCCATTCACATATTCTACTCTACATTTATTTCATCATGTCACATGGATGAGAGTCTGAGAAATTTAAAAAATGATGAAAATATGGTGCAGTCTTCAAAGAAAGGAGTTTGAACTCTAAGTTAGGAAAGTGTCTACTCATTCTTATCCTTCTAAGGTGATTTCTGAAGAAAAATTGGAGTTGCCTGGCACAGCATGAATTTATTGTAGCCCTAATTTCTTTTTCATGTCACTGGAAATGCTTCCTGTAATAAATTCATTCTGCTCCGTATATAAGTTGTCATTCATCTTTCCAATACTATTCTTATGGGGAAACAGATTATGAATAGTGTAATAACTATGACTAATAATAAACAAGACTATTTGCTTCTTGCTCTAAGGGAAATCAATCAGCCAGAAGTTAGTTGCATCGTCTGTTCCAGCCCCCAACTCCCAAAAGAGAGCTATCTATTACTGGAAAGTATCTGCAATTTAAAGTATTTGTTTCTCCCAAAATCAAGACAAATTGCAACAATGCTATAGAAAACTTTTAAATATTTCACTATCTTTGCAGAGAATGTAGGATACATTCCAATACATAATTTCATAATTCATCAAAGATATATGTAACAAGTTGCATTTTAGATGTCCTTGTGGTTTTGAATCTCTTTTTCCCTACTTTAGTACCATGTATACAGTAACTTAACCAGGCCAATTCTTCCCTAGGCATTAGGGAAATAATTCTGCCTCCATCCTCTGAATTTCAAGAGGGATAAACCTCTGAACCACATACCTGCCCTTTCCATCCTTGTTTCCTCTCAGGTTTATTCTTCTCTTAATGACTCCCAAGTTGTAACTGAGGGTGATAGAGAGGGCTCCGAGCTAGGAGTCACTGGGCTATGGGAAATGTGTTGTTTTTTATCCAACTAATAATTCTCTGGACCTTGGCATCTTCATGGTAAAAGGAAAGAGTGCATGAAAATTCTCTTTAAAGTTATTTCCAAATATGTTGTTGTTGTAAGGTACCATTGAGATAGGTCCAACTCATAGCAACACTATGCACAACAGAACAGAACTCTCCCCCAACACCGTGCCATGCCCAGCACCATGTCAGTGCTTCTCTGCTATTCATAGGACTTTGGATGGCTGATTGTTTTGGGATTGCTTCAGGAGGACTGGATTGCTTCCTTTTCTCATTGTTGCGGTGCAGGGGATCGAACCCAAAGCCCCAGAAAGCACAGAACAGCATTTTACCAACTGAGCTAAGCATGGTACTCTATAAAGTGAACCTTCTGCACATTTTCACAGTTTGAGCCTTTGTCAACCATTAGTCCAGCCATTTACTTACCCTCACCCAAGTCTATTTGCTTTACTTTGAGTAAAACTTTACCAAAGAACTCACCTCTCCCAGCTTCATAATAGTCCTAGTCTATATAGCTTGCTATCTCTATATTTAGTATGGAACAATTATGAATCCCATACTAAGTCACCATTCAGGATAACTGATAACTTTCAGCCAATCACTTAGCAATTCTTCCAGCCCTGTTTCCCCATCCAAGAAATAAAAAGAATATCACCTATTCTTCATTCACCAGATCAGTATGATTTACAGAGAAAATTGAATGTATTGTGTAAAATAAGTGAAAATGAAATGGGGGACATTACTAGAATTACTTTCCCTGAAAACTAAAAGATGCCTATGAGGCACATGAGGATTAATAATATTATTATCATCACAGAATTAATGACATTAAATTTCTTATTGACCTTAGGCTTTGAAAACTTATTTTATGCTTTATTTGAGCATTGGAAATTTGGAAACTCTATGGCCTGACGTTGAAGAATTGTGCCCTATTGCTTTCTATATACCCAATCTTCTGAGTGGTTGGCCACATTCAGAAGAAAATTGCCTCTGCCTTTTAGTGTAATTACGGTGCAATTACAAAGTACATACAATATTGCTAAGGCTGACCTTATAAATTAAACATATCAACTATCCTTCCAAGCCAAGAAATGAAACAAAGCATATTTAAAAACTTGCATGATTCGGATCCTGATGAAAAGTTGGTGGAAACTCTACCTGCTCTTTCCCCAGGCCATATACATTTATCACTCTCCACCTATAGCCTCTCCATTTGCTTTGTCCCTCTCATCTCACATGTAAGATTTTCTTCCTTTCAACTTAGAAAGGAGTGAGTTAACACAAACTTAACAATGAAATAAAATAGATCCAAACAAATTTGCATGCTTCTATAAATTACAACTAATTTGACATTTCTTCTATTTCTTTGCCCCCAGAGTCTGAGAGTGCTCTCCAAGAACCACCCCAGGGCTTCTCTGAAAAGTCACACCTAATGATCAGTGTCTCCAATGACCACACGACCCAGGGATTGACAGACTTACTGGTCTCTTTATAATCCATATCCCATTTGCTCTCAACTCCAGTTTTCAGTGTGAATGACTAGTTCTTCATTCTGAAACTCTTCTCCCTTGACTTTCATAACAGACATCTCCCCACCTGACACCCATTCATCTCAGCCTCTGGGGTTAGCAATATTGCACTTTGGGAGACAAAACAGGAATCAATGACTCCCCTCTTCACAGGAATGAACCCAGCCCCTGCTTTCTATGCTACTGATCAGGTCAGAAACTCAGGCATAACACAACCAGCAACGGAATTCTGCTAGCAAGAGGAACTGGTTTAGGAATCAATATGCCAAGCCAACAAAAATGGAAGAACAAGATAGATGGAAATTGGAGTGGGGAGTAGATTTCCTCACATTTGAGTGGGAGCCACTGAAAGGGAGGCCTTTGTTTTCACAGACAGAAAGTCTCTAACTGCTAGAGAGTTCCTAAACAATCTAAGGATGAATTCAATACTCAGAGGAGAGTATTTCTGAAAGAACCAGAGGGAAACAGAGCTGGATCTGTGAATAAAACACCTATTCTCGACCCTCAACTTTGGAGTATTTTGTCCCATAAACAGATAAATCTGCTTTATCATTAATCATTTAGAATTGGTTTGACTATTAATTGCTGCATAAAACATCAGAGCTAACATGGTTTCTACAACACCGTCCTCTGCACTCTCTTCCCACCACACTGATGATTCTTTCTAACCATGTCGGATACCTGTTCCTCTTTTCCATCCATCCCTTAAGTAGTTATATCGCAGGATACTGCTCTTAAACTTCTATTTTCCCTTTCCTTAGCTTCATTTTCACCTACTTTGTTGTTGCTGTTAGGTGCCATTGAGTTGGTGTCCGACTTATAGTGACCCTATCTATGTACAACAGATGAAACAGTATTGTTAGTGCTTCTCTGTTATTCATAGGGTTTTCAATGGCTGGTTGCTTTGGGGAGTGGGTTGCTGGGTTCTTCTCCCAAGTCAACAGCACCTGGTGTTCCCAGGCGGTCTCCCATCCAGGTACTAACCAGGCCCAACCTTGCTTAGGTCCCAAGATCTGATGGGATCAGACACCACAGTGGTAAGGCTGCAGGCTCACCTACTTTAAAGACTCTAAAATCAAAGCACCAGTCTAGACTTTAATTGAGCTTAAGACACAGATTTTCAATGATTTCCTGAGTATTCTTCCTTTAAGTGTCCTGTCATGGGTAAGATGACTCTCTGAACCTGGATATAAACTTTATACCTACTGCCCTCTTTGTGTATTTCACAGCCCAGCCGTGAGGCATCATCATGATTTCAATCCTCAAAAACAGAAACTTTATTCTCTTCCCTGGCTGCTCCCTATGTCTTATCCCTCATAATCATCATAAGGTTCTGTCAATTTGAGCCTTATAAATATCATTTTCTTTTTTTCTTTCTTTCTTTCTTTCTTTTTTTTTTCTTTTCTTTTTACTTTTCTTTTTTTTTTTTTTTTTTTTTTTTTTTTTTTTTTTTTTTTTTTTTTTTTTTTTTTTTTTTTTTGTGTGTGTGTGGTAATTGGGGTGGAACCCAGGGCTTCACGCTTGCATGCTTTGCAAGTGCTGTACCACTGAGCTGCACCCTCAGATCATTTTTTTACTTTTTGAGACAGGGTCTCACTAAATTACACAGACTGCCTCTAATCTCAAACTTGCCATCCTCCTGCCTCCACCTCCAGAGTCACTAGGATTACAGGTATGTGCCACCACACCCAGCTTTCCTCATCATTTTCATCTGGACTGGTCCTTCACTTCCTCTAATCCATCCTACACAGTGCTACCAGGTAGTCTTCCCACATATAGGCCAATATGAAAATGTGAAATATTCCCCTGCTTAATATTATACACTGGATCCCCATTACCTGTAGAATGAAGTTTATACAACCTTGCTGACTCTATAAAGCACTTTCCAACTATATCAGAGCTTACCTTTTCAATCTTACCTTCAATCACTCCCTAAGTATGAAGCCAGCCTTTGGTATATCCCAAATAGACATGAACTTGTATCTTGTATGCCTCTGTCTTTGTTGTTGTTGTTAGGTGCCGTCGAGTCGGTATCTGACTCATAGCGACCCTCATAGGGTTTTCAATGGCTGACTATTTCGGGATTGCTTTGGGAGTGGATTGCCAGGTCCTTCTCCCATTTTTGCGGTGCTGGGAATTGAACTCAGGACCTCAGAGACTGCAGCCCAGCGATCTACCCACTGAGCCAAATCCCAGCCCAGTTAGGCCACTCATTTTCTTCTGTCTTGAATCCTCATATCTGGTTTCTGATGCCAGAAACCAGGCCCAGATAAAATATCATCCATTCTAGAAATGCTTTCCTGACCACTCCATCAAATTTCACTGTTTCCTCATCTTTTATAACTTTAGAAACACAACTATAATCAAATGTTACATCTGTTATAAGAGATTAGTGCCTGTTAAAGCATGCTGCACCGCCCCTATTTTGTAATTTCTTCACCCTATTATAAAGCAAAGCTTTTAATTTTTAACTTATTAGGAGCATGATCTGATGCATAAAGGATATTCAAAAATTACTTGTCAAATAAAAAGAAAATGAAGGAAAATCACAGGGTTGGAGTTAGCTATGGTGTTAGCTCCTTGGACTCGGTTTCCTGATCTGTAATATGAGAAAAGATTTGGTAGATCTGTGCATTTCTTTCTGGTCTAAAACATTCCATGCCTTTATGAAAATACTAGTAGAATAATCCAGTGAGTCTTCCATAATATAGTAAAGTAATACTAAATTTTACAAACTACTCTTTTGTCAAAAAATAAGAGTTGAAAGATGGAAAGAATTTTCCTTCTTTAAATGTGTTCTCCTATTGCTGGATAAAATGTGTTAGTTCTGGAAAGAAGCCAATACTAGGCTTGGAAAAGAGTTAAGAGCCAATAGAGACATTATTTTTAATTATATTAAAAGCATCTTGTAAATTTCCCATCAGTTACCCTATAATTTCTCTCCATTAATCATTGAAGGACAAATGTTTCCAGTTTGGTCTCTTGTGGATAAAATTTGGATATAAAATATTTCTTAATGTCCTGGAGCCTTTGTCAACCTAAGGCACACACTATGTGTATGTGTGTATGTTTTTGTGCATGTTTCTCTCTCTCCTCTTTCTGTATCAGTGGTGATCCATATATATATATATACATATACATATGTATATATATATACACACACATATACATATATACATACACACACACACATATATATATACACACATATATATGTGTGTGTGTGTGTATATGTAAATAGTTTCATGTAAGGCAGGGACCATGTGAGTGTTATACATCTGGGGAATGTTTGGAGTAAGAGATATAAATCAGTAGGAACTGAAATCATCTCTACCTTTCTTCATTTGGGGTAAAGCACAATAGGTCACATTGTCAGGCTGAAAAATCAAGAGATAAAAGTCTAATCCTGGCTCTTCCTCTGGCATATTCTGTGACCTTGGCTCAGTCAATAATTCTCTAAGATTTATTCTTAGAACAAGTTAGCCACTCTGAATCTCCCTCTTTATTACAGTGTGGTTCCTCCCAGGGTTAACCTCCACTGACTTCACTTTTAACATTATGCCCTTGATTTTTATGAAAGGCTATCACAAGAAACAATAATATGAGCTCTACTTTTAATATAAGTATCAATCTGTGCTGAAAGAGGCACTGGATATGGTGTTTATTTCCTTGTTATAAAAACTGCCTCCTCTTCCTGAAAGTATCACCGCAACTATATGTTAATATATTTTATATTTTCACTGCTACCAAAATGTTCAAAGCCTTTTTTGTTCTTCTTATTTTAAAACTTTAATAACCAAAATAAAAATAATACATGCCTATCATGTATATATAGATAAAGACATAGATATATGGATATAGATATAGATATAATTATACAACCCAAAGTTAATTGGGCTGGGATTTAGCTCAGTTGGTAGAGTGCTGCACTGCAGTCTCTGAGTTCCCAAGTTCAGTTCCCAGCACCGCAAAAATGGGAGAAGGACCTGGCAATCCACTCCCAAGGCAATCCTTAAACAGTCAGCCATTGAAAACCCTATGAGAGTCACTATGAGTCAGATACTGACTTGGCGGCACCCAACAACAACAAAGTTAATTATGTAAAAAATTTTAATACAAGTCCCTGAAGTTTTGCTCTGGGTAGTCTTTCTTTTATTTTCTTTTCTTTTCTTTCTTTCTTTCTTTTTTTTGGTTTTTTGTAAATCCAGTTGAGATTATTCTACAGATGCAATTTTGTGTACTGTTTTTTTTTTTTTTTTGCACAGCATTGTACTAGCATTTCCCTTCTAATTAGGAAAATGCTTCAAATTTTTTATTATTAATAGAAAGTTCAAATTAGTATACAGCCAAAACAGTAACATTAGCATTCATTACTAGCATTGGCATGTTCCTTCTTCCTGCAGCCCTCTTCATACAATAGATATTTTTGTTTTAAGCAACTTGAAATTCTTTGTTAGTTTCTAAGATTTCCTTATTACAACTGTTTTCAAGCTCAGGGTTTTCAAAAATGTCACTAAGGCATCATCAGAGAAAACATAAAAAGTTTTATATTTCCATTGTGATCACCTTTTTAAGATGTGACGTTCACATATGTAGTGCTATAGTTTGAATGGAGTTTATCCACCAAGGGCTTGTGTGCTGGAGGCTTGGCCCCAATGTGGAAGTATTAAGAGGTGTGGAACCTTTACAAGGTGGGAGTCTAGTGGGAGGTCATTAGGTCATTGGAGATATTGACCTTGGAAGGGTCTAATGCTGATCTCAAGGAGTTAGTCTGGCCCTGAATCTCTTGCTTTCTGTCCCACCATGTGATCTCTCCCTGACATATGCCTGTCAGAATGCCATCTGCCATACAGTGATACAGCCATGTTGTCCTCACTAAAGAATGAACAGAAGAGACTACCCAGTCTGTTCAGCCTCCAAAACTGTATGCTAAATAAACCACTTTTCTTTATAAAGTACCCAGCCTCGAGTATTTTGCGGTAGTGCCAGACAATAGACCAATATGCATAACTTTTTACTTAAATAAATAATAAACAAACTCACCAATAAGGAAACACTTTCAAAAATATATAAATAAGTCAGGCACCATGACACATATTTGTAATCCCAGCTACTCGGGAGATAGCAAGAGGATCGCAAATTTGAGGCTAGAGGCAACCTGCATGACTTAGACAGATTCTGTCTCAAAAATGAAAAATAAATAAATATGGAGGTGCAGGTCAGTGGTTGCTTAGCATGTGTGAGGCTCTGAGTTTGGTCCTCAGCACCACAAACAAAACAAAAACAAAAACAAAATGCAAGAAAAGATACAAAGTTCATTTGACTTGGCTTCTAAAGAATCCATAGGGTTTCCTAAGGATGACACTTTCTTTCTGAGTGTTAAAAATGATATACTTAATATCCTGTCATAGAAACTTTCTCTCTCGTGTATAACTTTTTAAGCCTTCCTTTTCCTTCCTTTTCTTTATCTCTTCTGGCACATATCCTGCTTTTTAATTTCCTCAGTGATCACTATGGGTGGTTGTAGAGTCACAAATTCAAGACCTTTCATTATCTTTTATAGCAACCAGGATTCATCATTGAAAAAAACAAAACTTGCTCAACCTCAACAAAATGTGCTCTAGCTCACATGACAGAAAACTTATTAAAGGGGGTTTACCAATTGAATTAGTTAAAAAGAGCCTTTAGAATCTCCATAAGGCTTAGAGAAATGGGCCTGTGAGCTGAACAGTTGGCCTCAGTATTTAAATAGTTGAGAGTAGCAAGGGAAAAGATGCGGGATTCCTAGTAGTTATATATTGACATTTTCTGCTATAAGAGCATATATCTTATTTCAATGACTAGAAACTTGAATTCTATTCATATGTCTACATTCAAATTTACCCTTTCAAACTTCTCATCTGGACATATACAGATAGTTTATAGATACATAGATCCATAAAAAAAGATCTGCCTACACAAATATAAAATATATATATATATATGTATATATACAGTAAAAGACACATTACTTCTCCTCAAAACTATATATAGATATATATGATATGTATGATATATGTAATATATCATATATGTCATATATCATATATATCATATATGATGATATATATGATATATATGATATATATATATATTTGTTGTTGTTAGGAGCCGTTGAGTCTGACTCATAGTAACCCTATGTACAGCAGAACAAAACACCTCCCGATTCTGTGGCAGGTACATGATCTTATTTATGTTTAAGCCCATTGATGCAGACACTGTGTCAATCCATTTGGTGGAGGGCTTTCCTTTTTTTTGTTGTTGACCTGCCACTTTCCCAAACATGATGTCTTTCTCCAGGGATTGGTCCCTCCTGACTACATGTCCAAAATACGTAAGGTGCAGTCTAGCCATCCTTGTTTTCAAGGAGCACTCTGGTTGCACTTCTTACACACACACACACACACACACACACACACACACACAAAGTTATTTATTTATTCATTCATTTATTTATTTATTTTTGAGACAAGTTGTTGCTATGAGCCCAAGCTAGCCTTGAACTTGTGATCCTCATGACTTTACCTCCTAAGTGCTGGGATTATAGGATTATAGATGTGCATCACCATGTTTGGCAGCATTTATTACTTATATACTATTTTCACACATGATATTATGAGGTGTGATAAAAAATATGGTGAATTTTTATTTTATTTTTTTTTATTTATCACAGTAAAAGACACATCTCCATTAAGACCTCTCTAAATACTGCGCCGGCTTCAAACATACTTATCACTCTTTCCACTTTCTGAAGTGGTTCTGGGTGTCCTCTTTCCTGAGTGTCTTCAGTTTCATGTTCCATCATGACAGTGCTCCGAGTCACACATTGCTTCTGGTATGGTGATCTCTGTAAAATAAAGACACCATGGTGTGTCCTCACCCACCTTAGTCACTGGGCCTGGCAGGGTGGCACTTCTAGTTCTTCCTCAAAGTCAAAATGACTATGAAAGGCAAATAGTTTGAATATATTCAGGACATCCAGGCAGCCACTACAGCGCCAACTAAAGACATTCAGGAAAGAGGACTTGCAGAACTACTTCAGAAAGTGGCAAGGACAATGAGATGATTGTGTTTGAAGCCAAGGGACAGTATTTTGAGGAGAAGTAATGTGTCTTTTACTGTAATAAACAGTTTTAAACACTCATCATATTTTTCAAACACACCTCATATGTTAATATATATTATATACTTTATATTTATAGATAATAAATGATGAGGTAATTTGGGCAGTGTACAGCACCCAAAGACATCATTTTTAAAGTAGAGAGTATAGTATAGATTTACTAAAGACAGTATACCTTTAAGGAATAATTAGAGAGAAAATGGAAGCACCTGGAGGAGCTTAGTCAGTTCTGCAAAGGAAATCGGAAAAACTTGTGTTCCCTGAAGGACTTGGCATAAGGATATTTCTTTTCTCCAGGGAAGGGTAAGAAGACAGAGAACAGAAGGGTTAATCAGGCTTTTAGAAGGAAAGGTGCCTTGGATAGACAGAGAAGGTTGTGGGTCCAAGAGAAGGGAGAGGCGTGCACATGGTTGCTAGAGAAAGAAGAGAACAAGAAGTGAGGAGGAAAGAAAAGAAGGAAAAAGAGAACAGGCACATGTTTCTCCTAGTTTTATTCAAACTAGGGCATGCCCAGTATGACATTGGCCCTCAGCACCAGCTCTGGGTACCTAGTGTGACATGGGCCTGGGGCTAAAGACATACATTTTTAGGTTAATACCTTCAGTTTGTTTACAGGAAAAGCCAGGATACACTTTCGACCTAATCAAATAATCTAGGCATACAACAGGAACCCAGTCCTCGTGGGCATGCTGCAAGCCAACCAGCTTGGAAGAGTAACAGGAAGGGCAGCAGAAGGGAGCTACAGCCCAAGACAGACCAAGTCCACTGGCCCTTTTAACATAGCTAGCTGCCTTATAGACTCACATGAGAACTGTAGAGAAGCTTCCAATATCATACCCCTTCTTATGCCTAAATAATATGAAGAACTGTATCCAAAACTTGAAATTAAGTCAAAGAGGTAGATAGCATGTCCCTTCAAAATAATATGTGGCAGAAGACACATAGGATTGCGTAGGAGAATATATATTTAGCTCTTTTTAAAAAATTTTTGCTATAGATTAAAATTTCTAGACCTAGTGAAGTTACTTGATAATTTGTATCTTTTTGTTGATTTTCAATGCAAATCATTTCAGTCTACTGGAAGAGATAATTCCAAATATTTATGTCTTTTTGGACATTAAATAGATTTATATTTAACACAGCAGTCTTACCCTAATATTTACTTGTTATATTGTGCATAAATACTCTAGTTTCTTAATGCTCTTCAAAGTAGTCATAATATCTTAATGTCTCATTAATTAGGTTATTTAATAATAACTAAAGTCTAAGTTCTTCCTGGGCTGGGATTTAGCACAGTTGGTAGAGCACTGCTCTGCAATCTCTCAACCTCTGAGGTCCTGGGTTCAATTCCCAGCACGGCAAAAATGGGAGAAGGACATGGCAATCCACTCCCCAGGCAATCCTGAAAGAATCAGCCATTGAAAACCCTATGAGGGTTGCTATGAGTTGGACACAACTTGATGGCACCTAACAACAATTTCTTTCTACCCAATTCTATTTGACCCAGTTCTCCTCTCCCTGTATTTCAGGAAATCTACATGGTATGCTTTTATATTCACAAATAGATCTCATTGTCCCCTGTCTTCATAACCTGCATTTGGATCTGGTTCTTAACTGCTTTCTTCTATAGTTCATCCCGGTCATCTCAGAACCAGCCTCCCCAAATGACATTTGACCTCCCACCACATGCTGTGCAAGCACTGACATGAGTCCAAAACAGAGCAGAGACCAGATTGTTTCATAGCACATAATGAGCTTTAGCAAAAAGCTAGGAGAAGCTAGGGT
>VMDO01033760.1:0-17631 GCA_007922755.1 Pedetes capensis
CATAAATGCATTTAACTTACTGATTTGTCTATGTTTAAAATTTTATGTTTAATGATTATAAATTATATTATCAAGCTAGTATATTTTCCAATTACTCATCGCAAATACTAATATAAAATATGAAGATTTTAATATAAATATAATCCTTAATGTGTTCCAGTAACTTATCTAGGGTTCTTTTATTCAAGTGAATTGAGTTTTCTTCAATAATTTTTATAATACCTTCCTCCCAGTTATCAAATCAAACTTAAAAGAAATGATTATTTGTTCCTTAAGTCTCCATTCTCAAAAGTATTTTCTTGTATATGAAGCGATTTATTGGAAATTTGTTGATTTACACAGAAAGATTCATTTCATCTTATTAGAAAATAAATTTAAATCACTATCACACATAGTTTTAAGTTTCGTTTAAATTTTTGTATTCTAATATCTAAGTGCTTTGAGTCAAACAATATTTTTTGTTGTTTGTTAGGTGCCGTCAAGTCGGTATCCGACTCATAGCGACCCTACATACAACAGGGGAAACACTATTGTCCGTGCTTCTCTGCTGTTCATAGGGTTTTCAATGGCAGATTGATTATTGGGAGTGGGTTGCCGGGTCCTTCTCCCTAAACAATATTTAGAAATGGTTTAATTATAAAAGATTAGTGTTTCACTAGATTTAATAATACTCATCCATTTTGATTGGATGCCGAGGCAGCCTTTGACAAAGTGTCACACCTTTTCATGATAAAAACCCTGGAGAAGATAGGCATAATAACAAAATACCTCAACATCATAAAAGCCATTTATGACAGACCTACCTCCAATATCATATTAAGAGGAGAAAAATTGAAACCATTTCTTCTAAGATCAAGAACAAGACAAGGATGTCCACTCTCTCCTATGTTATTCAATATTGTGATCGAAGTCCTAGCCAGAGCAACCAGACAAGAGAAAGAAGTCAAAGGGATACAGATAGACAAGGAAGAGGTCAAATTATCCTTATTCGCAGATGACATGATCTAAAGGACCACCAAAACTCGAGAAAACCTGTAGACCTAATTAACTCCTTCAGCAAAGTAGTAGGATACAAAATTAGCACTCAAAAATATACAGATAATATTTTGCAAGTAGGAGCCAAGTAATACACTAGAGAAATAGCAGTGGTTTGCGATGATCAAAAACAGATATTGTAAATGTCATTGTAAAGTAGTTTAAACCTATTTTGATATGCACTTTACTTTTCAATATTCTGGGGTTTAACTGAGGGTATTGCACATACTAGGCAAGTACTCCACCACTGAACTGCACCCATAGACCCCTTTTTTTAAATTTATTAATTTTGAAATAGAGTGTTGCTAAGTTCTTCAGGCTGCCTCTGGCCTTGAACTCATGATCCTCCTGCCTCACCCTCCTGAGTAGCTGGGATCACAGGCCTGTGGCATGGCACCTGGTTTGCACTATAGCTTTATACTAAACATTGTTCTTTGGCTCCAATATATACACATGCTTTGATAACCCATTTTCAAGAAAAAATAAATATAAATATTTTATATTCCATATTCTATTTTGCTAGAGTTATAAGGACATAAGAAAGAAATAAGCTAGCTGTATTCTTTGAAATTCCTTTTAATATGAAGAAAATATTACACATATGTAATGCCTAATTTTTTATCTTTCTTTTTAAAATTTTATTTATAAATGTTATTGGGGTACAGAGTAATAAGTCATTTGCTATATCCATTATGCAACTATTAAATCACTTTTGCTTACACATTCATCTTACATATTTTATGGAACAGTATATACTAAAGAGGTCAAGAGACTTGCAAACAGAATATGACCCATGATTATATACTATTTTTATTACATGTTAATTAGTTAATGAGTTTAGGTCCGACTTGAGTAGTGGAAGCATTTGCAAAATAGTGTTGAAATTTTTTGTTTGATTTTATAACAAAGCTCTGACATAGCTATTGCTGTCTTCTAAAAGGTAATTCAGTTCAGAGAGTTTAGTTCAGCTCTTCATTTGAACTTCACTAGTGTATTATAGATCTGTTGCTCAAATTCTGTTGTTCTGATTCTAAATATCGTGCCCTCTTCACTATGCAGTTTTCTTCCAGACAAATGATTTCTCCAAATCACCATGATACACAATTATAAGATGAAAGGAAAGTCACTTTAGTTTTAGAATCAAGAGGTTAAATGATTTTAAAGTTTAATCATTAAATAATCTTTGTTATTTGGTATATAAAAATATTTATTAATTAATTCAGTCTTTTTCTTTCTCTGAGATATTTGAAGCAGTTAATGTTTATCATCATGAAATATTGTTTACAGATTCTTTGAAAACAGAATTGCATTAGAAATATCATTAGATGCTAGATATTTGGTTTTGTATATTTAAATATTTTTAACAGAAATAAAACTTTGTAGTAGTAACTACAAGTATATCTGCTTAAAACTAAATATATTAGCCAAGTTTGGAAATAGGAAATAAAATATACAAAAGAGGACTCATAGTTTCCACATCTTAATTTGGCTGGGGTTTAGCTTAGTTGGTAGAGTGCTACTCCACACTCTCTGAGGACTCAGGTTCAATCCCTAGCACTGCGAGAAAATGGGAGAAGGACATGGCAATCTACTCTGGAAGCAATCCTGAAACAACCAGCCATTGAAAACCTTAGAGTCTCTATGAGTCAGACCTGACTTGACAGCACCTAACAACAACAACACACCATATTTATCTGCTTTAAGTTTTTTCTTAACTATTATTATACTGCAATAGTTACAGCTGTAATGGTTTCTTAAAGTATACATGAGAAGATTCTTCAATTAGTCATTTTCAGAACATGGGCTATCATACACTGAAATGTACAAATAAAACATATGAGTATTTATATGTCATATCAAATTAAAGGCCTGTAAAATATAACATTTTTATGGCACAGAGTTGTGAAGCATTTTTACATACATGTTGTTGTTGGGTGCCCTCGAGTCGGTATCCAACTCATAGCTACCCTACATAAAACAGAGGAAACACTATTGTCAGTGCTTCTCTACTGTTCATAGCATTTTCAATGGTGGATTGATTTTTGGGAGGGGGTTGCCGGGTCCTTCTCCCAAGCCTACAGCTTCTAGTGTTCCCAGGCGGTCTCCCATCCAGGTACTAACCAGGCCTGACCCTGCTTAGCTTCTGAGATCTGATGGGATCAGATGACACAGGGCTATGGCTGCAGACAGTTTACATGCATACTTCAAAATGTGATACACTTAGAATCTCCCTGAGTTAATCTGGATAAGTATTTTTACCTAATTTTTATATAGAAAGAATCAGTGGCTACATGAGTAAATGAGTTACAGATGGGTGATTACTAGTAAGTAGTAGGCCTCAAACTTGAACCTTGTATTGTGACAGATTTTTAGGAATTTTAAAAATATTGACATATATTGCTATATTCTGCTATAGTTAAAAGGGGTGAATTGTAAAACACTTTTTCAAAATTAAGTTTGATATAATAAATTGACAACAATTTTTATGGTTATTGTTAACCAAAGAAAGAATTTTAATATTTTACTTAGTTTCATTTTAATGGAAGTTTATTTGCATATTTGATAGAAATTTTCTACATTAGCACATGGCATTAGTGATTTCCATAGGCAAAAGCTGCAGACATGCATTTTGAAAACTTAGCATATTTTATTTGAATTGACTGTCTGGAAAGAGTATGAAAGTATTAACATCAGTACTTGTATATTTAATCTATATCCATGGCATTTCAGAAATTAAGCAAGGTCAACCTCGTTAAATTATTGGATGGGAGACCCACACCTAGTAATACCAGGTGCTGCAGACTAGCGAGAAGGACTTGGCAACCAACTCCTTAAACAGTCCGCCCTTGAAAACCCTACAAATAGCAGAGATGCACTAACAATAGGGTATCCCATTCATAATAGCCTCAAAAAAGTAACAAAATAAAATAAAATACCTAGAAATGAACCTAGCCAAAGACACAAATGGCCTCTGCAGTGTAAACTTAAAAACATTGAAGAAAGAAATTTAAGAGGGCACTAGAAGACGGAAATACTTCCCATGCTTATAGATTGACAGAATTAGTATTATAAAAATGGCTATATTACCAAAAATGATCTACAGATTGGATGCAGTCCCCATCAAAATTCCAATGATATTCTTCACAGAAATAGAACAAACAATTCTATAATTAATAAAGAAGCACTAATGACCCCACATAGCCAGAGCAATCCTGGGTAAAATGAGCAATACTAGAGTATACAAAGTCTGACTTCAAATTATTACTGTAGAGGCATAGTAACAAATACAGCATGGTACTGGTGCAAAAACAGACATGTAGACTAAAGGAATAAAATAGAAGACCCAGAAGTAAACCCATGCAGCTATAGCCACCTGATTTCCAGCAAAGTTGCCAAAACATACATTAGAGAAAAGACAATGTCCTCAATAAATGGTGCCTGTAAAAGTAGATATCCACATTTAGAAAAATGAAACTAGATTCCTGTCTCTCAATCAGTATAGAAATCAATTCAAAATGGATCAAAGACTTTAATGTAAGACCTGAAACTTGAAACTCCTAGAGGAAAACTTAGGGAAAACACTTCAAGGTACAAGCATTGGCAAAGACTTTCCGAAAATGACTCCAGTAGCCCAGGGAATAATAGCAATAATTGGCAAATGGGGTTGCATGAAGTTTAAAGAAAGCTTCTGTACACCAAAGGAAAAAATTCAGAGTGAAAAGTCAACCTACAGAATGGGAGAAAAATTTTGCCAGCTATACATCAGATGCCTGCAGCTGTAGCCCTGTGTCATCCCATCCTGTCAGATCTCAGAAGCTAAGCAGGGTCGGGCCTGGTTAGTACCTGGATGGGAGACTGCCTGGTGCTGTAGGCTTGGGAGAAGAACCTGGCAACCCCCTCCCAAAAATCAATCTGCCATTGAAAACCCTATGAACAGCAGAGAAGCACTGACAATAGTGTTTCCCCTGTTGTACAGAGTCGCTATGAGTCGGATACGGACTTGACGGGACCTAACAACAACTATACATCAAATATTGAATTAATCTTTAGTACATATAAAGAACTCAAAAAACTAAACACCATAGAAATAAATAATCCAATCAATAAATGGGAAAACAAATTGAGCAGACAGTTCTCAAAAGAAATACGAATGGCCATTAAATATAAGAAAAAGTATTCACCATCTTTAGCGTCAGGGAACTGTAAATCAAAAGTACATTGAGATTCCATCTCACTCCAGCAGAATGGCTATCAAGAAAATGAAAAACAACAAATGCTGACAAGGATGCACAAAAAGGGAACCCTGGTAACACTGTTGGTGGGAATATAGATTAGGATGGCCACTAGGGAAGTCAGTATAGAGGGGTCTCAAAAAACTAAAAATAGAACTTCTATGTGATCTGGCTGTACTACTCTTGGCTATATACATGAAGGAATCTATTTCAGCATACCACAGAGATAGCATGCACTTCTGTGTTTATTGTGGCACTATTCACAATAGCCAAGCTGTGGTATCAGCCTAGATGTCCATCAACAGATGAATAGATAAGATAGATCTGGTATACATGCAACGGGGTTTTATTCAGTAACAAATAATAATAAAATTATATCATTTAAAGGAAAATGGATAGAACTAGAGATCTTTGTGTTAATTGAAGTAAGCTAAACTCAGAAATATTGCCTGTTTTTTCTCATGTGTGGAATCTGTATTGGGGATACAAACACACATAAATGAAAGTAGAAGAGGAGACTATCTGGGGAGAGGAAGGGGACCAGAAGGAGGAAGGACAAGAGGGTAATATAGGGGGTGAATATGAGCAAAATACATGATATACTTGTATGAAAGTGTCATAATGAAACTCACTACATTGTACACTAATTGAAGATATATTTAAAAGATTGTTGTTGTTATTGTTAGGTGCCATTAAGTTGGATCTGACTCATAGTGATCCTATGTAAAACAAAACAAAAGAGGCACTATTTCTTTCCTTTTTTTTATTGAAAATTTTTAATGTACAACTTAATGTGTTTCATTCTGACATGGATTTCATTGTGACAATTCCATGTATGCGTTTCATTGTACACTGCACAGATAACTTCCCCCTTACCCTCTTCTTCACCTCCTCCCCCCTCTCCCACCTCCCCACCAAAGGCCTCTCTTCTACTTGCATGCCTTCTTGTGGGATTATTTTTCTATATACCCTTGCATCCTAATTATGATTTAAGTCCAAACTTTTTTCTGTAGTGATCAACTTTTTACATTGTCAATAGTATTACATGAATAATCTAGCCCATTTGCATTATTACCATCCTGTGGTATTGTTGCTATTATTATAATTATTTCCTGAATTATTTAAGTTGGGCTGTTTACTTTGAGGTCGCCTCTCTCTCTCATTCCTCACTTCTCCTTGTTCCTCCTTCCCTTTCTGTCTTCTCCCATCATCGCTTCCTTTTACTAGATCCCTCCCTCCTTCTTTCCACTCAAGAGGCACTACTTCTAACAGTGCTTCTCTGCTATGGATAGGGTTTTCAATGGCCAATTGTTTTGGGAGTGGTTCCTTCTTCCATGTTTGCAATACTGGGGATTGACCTTCTTCCATGTTTGCAATGCTAGGGATTGACCCCAGGGCTTCAGAGCACGCAGAGCAAGCACTCTACCAACTGAGCTAAACCCTAGCCCCACATAAAAGATTAGAAACACAAAAATAACATTTATCTCCCCATACCTAAGAGAGTTATCTACCAACTTGTCTTAAGGATGATTTTTTATCACAGGAAACATGAGGTATTATAAACAAAATTGGAAAAACATGATAAGTATATTGGCTAATAAAGCAATCAAATTGTGGGTTGCTGTCTTTAAGATTCACCTCTCAGTATGATGATTACTATATATTTTGGTTAAATAGATGATATATAAAGTTAAAGAAGTTATCTTTTATTCTTAGCTTTATAAGAATTTTTAATTAAAAAATTTTACGTTTAATAATTCTTTGGCATCAACATGAGGATTTTTTATTACTCTGTTGATACAATAAATTTCATTAATAGATTTTCTGATGCTATCCTATTTTCATATTTCCTGCAATCAAGTCTATTTGTTCATAGTTTATTACTTTTTCTAATGGCTATAGGGTCTTTAGTGATACTCTGTGTGTCATTTTGGGTATTGATACTTTGTCTTCTCTCTCTTTTTTTTTTTTCCCTAATCTTGCTAGAAATCTATTAATTTTATGGGTTTTTTTTTCCCAAGACCCATCTTTTGTTTCATTGTTTCTCTTTTTCTGTCAGCTTCAGTGATTTCTGCCCTTTATTATTTCCTCTTTTCTACTTGCTTTGTGCTTATTTTGCTCTTCTGTGGTTGAACCTGTGGTTGACCCCGGGGCCTTATGCATACTTTTGCAAGCACTCTGCCACTGAGCTGGACCTCTCTACTCCTTTTTTATTTTGTGTCTTGAGACAGGGTCTTGCTAAGTTATGTAGGCTGCCTCTGGCCTCAAACTTGCAGTTCTCCTGCCTCTGCTTCCTGGGTCCCTGAGATTATAGAAATGTACCACCACACCCAACAAAAATCCTCTTTTCTAATATAGCTATTTAATACTATCAATTTCCCTCCTATCACTCCTTTAGCTGCATCTTGTATATATTTTATGTACTATATTGTCCTTTTCATTAAGTTTTATGTATTTAAAATCCCTCTCTAAGCCTTCCTCTTTGATCTGTGAATTATTAAGAAATGTATTATTTACTTTCAATGTGTTTGGAGATTTTCCTCTGTTTTTCTGTTATCAATTTTTTATTTGATTTTAACATGGTAAGAGACCATACTCATACTCTGTTTGATTTCAGTTCTTTTAAATTTGTCGAGGCTTGTTTTATAGCCCAAAATATGGTCTGTATTGGTGAATATTTCATGAGCACTTGAATAAAGCTTTGATTTCTGCTGTTACTGAATGGCATGTTCTCAATATGTCAGTTAGGTCTTAATTGGTTGTTTGTGTTGTTCAGCTCTTCTATATCTTACTTAATTTTATTCATACTAGTTCTATCAATGGGCTGAGAGTTTGATGTTGACTCTAGTTGTTATATATGCATAACTTATCATAATTTATTAGAAAATTTTTATACTTCTAGTTAAGCATAGAAATTACTAACATCCATGTTTCCTTTACCACTCTGCCTTTTAAATAAAATTATCCCATGAATTTCCTCCGCATCCATTGAGCACCACATTGGAGGGTGTTACAAAATTGGCTTCCACCATAAAATATGCTTGTAAGAAAGTTGCACTGATTCCAATGTTCTTTCTTTCCTGAAGTTTTGAGTCTTATTCTGCTATCCTTTCTGTTTAGCACACTTACTATAAACATTCTTTAACAGTAAGTACGCTAGAAGCAAATTGTCTTAGTTTTCTTTTGTCTAAAAGTGTATTGTATTCTCTTTATTCCTTAAGGATATAGACTTTTTGGTCAATAGTTATTTTCCTTTGAAAAATGATTTTTTGTTTGTTTTGTATTTTGTTTTGTTTATTTTTCCCTTTATTGATAAATGTTAGTGGGGTACAGCATAATACATCATTTGCTTTTTCCATTGTGCAACTATTACATCACTTTTGATTACATTTTCCTCAACTTACAAAGCTTTTGTTTTGTCTGTTTTGCCACTTCCCTTTTGGTCTCCATAGTTTCCAATGCAAAATCTGTTGTCATTTAAATTAGCATCTCCCTATAGATAAAGCATTATTTCTCTCTGGCTACTTCCAAGATTTTTTTTTATATTTTGTTTTAAAAAGTTGCTTTTTCTAAGTATAATCATATAGTCATTTGTAGGTTAACTGTGAGGATACTGTCTGAAAAAATATAGTGGAGTGATTTCATCATTGCACAAATATGATAAAGTATACTTATACTAACTAAGGTATCTTGACATCACTAGGTAATATAATCTTATAGGACCACTATCTTCTGTGAGGTCTGTTGCTAACTGAGTCATCATTATGAAGGTATGGCTGTATCCTATTACTTAAATTCTGATCTCTCCAAAAATGAATTATCAAGGAAAGTATCTTCTGATTTTCAAGAAAAATATTTTTCTACCTTCATGTAAGAGATTAGAGAAACTGCATTTAAATAATTACACATGGCTTATTTCTCTATTGCTTATGCCTCAGTTCTACAGTTCCTAGATTTCTGCTGGGAATATTTAGTGGTTTTGTGTGGGTTCTTTGTTTTGCTTTCTTTTGTTTTGATTTTTTAAAAATTTTTGTTTTATTTTGTTTCTCAGAGATCTCTTAGAAAAAAGAGCTCATTCTGAGCGCATATGTTTTATAGTTTCTAGAAACTACTCACTCTTCTGATAATGCTTTCTGGACTTCTGTTCTTCCTGTGCATTTATTTTTATAATATCTTTGCATTCCAATAGTATAATTGAGTGGACAAAGACAATCCCTCCAAAGGTGGTACCCTTTAAATTTTTATTATTTAAAGATAATGATCACAACGACTATTAAGACTATGATTTAGCAGACAGTTGTTATTGTTAGGTGCTGTAGAGTCGGTGTCCAACTCACAGTGACCCTACTATGTACAACAGGTGAAACACTATTGTCAGTACTTGCTTTTTATGTAATAAACACTCTAAAATACTTTAAAATTAGGAACCATCTTACTTATGGTTGTATGTTGTGCTGTGCCCTCAATATGATTTGATATGTATTTTCTCTCATAAAAATGTTCAGAAAAAGTAATGCATTTTGTTCACTACTATCCTGTATCTTTGAGCTTTTTCCTACCTTTTAACTGGTAGCTCTTTTTTATTCTGTTTGTGTGTTCATATATTCTTCAAAACTCTGTCCTAAATGTATGGGTTTTTTTTAATAATGACAGTACCTATCCCATGCCTGCAATTTTCAAATTACATGTCTATCCACAACTTTTGCTTCTCTATAGAAGACATTTTCATTTGGTTTTCTATCACTACAAATTCACTATGTTTCAAACCAAGCCAAACAAACTTCTCTGAATCATGTCTTCTTCCAAACTAGCACTTCAGAATCATCTATGACTCTTCTATATTTTTTACCCTTAAATCTGAAATCAAATCCTCTGTTTTTTTTCTCTTTCATTTCCATTCCCAATGCCACAAGACATTTATCTTTTTGTCATAGACCACTAAAATACTCCTCTAGTTCATTTTTCTAGTATCTTATTTACTTATTTCCATATAGTACTGGCAGAATAATTTTTTGTGAATGTGAATTTGATCATGTATTTAAGAAAAGTATGCTTAGTATCCCTTTATGACCATTTCAGTGTCAAAATACTCAGTAAATTTTTCAAGATAGTACATGATCTACTTGACTAACATATCCTTGTAATCTTGTTTCCCCATATCAAACGTCAGTGTGATAGTAAAATATCGCCTCTTCCATAAAATTCACCATCATCTGTGTATGTTGATATATCTATTCTTTCAAATCTTATTTTATACATTCTTACTAGAAATAATACTACCAATACTTTTTGTATACATAGAATGCCAGGTACTATTCTAAGCACTTCTATATAAGAGAAGTGCCAACAATTTATACACATTTTAAGAGATGTTATCTATGTATCATTTTTCGAAGTTGAATTAAATTATGTTAACCACTTTGAGTCCTCTTGTAATTACAGATGTCAAAAGTGAGTTGTATTCATCTTTTGTTATAAGTATATATTGAGTACTACAATTTTAATACTTAAAATATGTATACATTTTTGGCACCCTCTCTATCTACTCATTAACCCAACATTTATTCAAGGAGATAAATTCCATATCTGACCCTATTGTACAAATGGGGAAACTGAGTCATGGAGGATAACATGCTTAAGGTTACAGAACTTATAAGTGGTAAAACTGGAGTTTAAGCTTAGGCAGTCTGACGACAGAACTTGTGTTCTTAATCCCTGTCTTTCACAAAATGGCAGATCTCACTTGTACTCAATGATTGTTATATCTTCTTTCTAGGCATTTTTGTTTTTATTTTAGTTTGTTAAAAATAACCTTATGAAAAAGATATTATCCTTTATATTATATATAATGTGATTAAGACTTAAAGGAGACTAGATTATAGCTCAGTTGGTAGAATGCTGCTGTACACTCTTCAAGGCCCTTGGTTTGATCCCCAGCACTGCAAATGCAGGAGACGGACATAGCAATCCACTCCTGAAGCAATCCTGAAATAATCAGCCATTGAAATCCTTGTGAGGGTCACTATGATCCATACCCAACTTGAGGGCACCTAACAACAACAACAACAACAACAAAAATACTTAAACAATTGGAATAAATTGCCCAAGATCAGGGTATTACCAGATATTCTTGATTCCTATCCACACCCTTTCAATAGTTTTGTTGTTGTTAGGTGGCATCAAATCAGGTCTGACTCATAGCGACCCTATCTAGAGCAGAACAAAACATTCCCGGACACTGTGCCATGCTCAGCACTATTGTCAGTGCTTCTCTGCTATTCATATGGTTTTCAGTGGCACATTGTTTCAGGAGTAGATTGCTGGTCCTTCTCCCTAGCCTGCAGCACCTGGTATTCCCAGGCAACTAACCAAACCAACCCTGCTTAACATCTGAGATCAAGTGACATTGGATGCCAGGGTGCTATGGCTGCAGACTCAGTAGTTTTAGAGAGCTACAAAATCAGATGAAGATTAGAATGGTGTCTGGACTGGATTCACACAAAAATTCTCAAGAGAGCTCACTTGATCTCGGATCCAATGTGAACACAATTCTAATCCACATTTGATTTTGCAGCCTTGTAAAACTGTTAAGAAGGTGTAGATTAGATTCAAGATTATATGGTAAATTGGTAGCTTCAGGATTATGACCCACTTCTATATCTTAATGCAAAAATCCTTTTACTTTTCTAAGTGACCATTTTATACAATTTTGCATTTAATAGTTTTTGAGTTTAACTTTTGTTAATCCTGTTGTTTCTAGTAGCTGATAGGCTCCTCAAGGGCAAAAATCATATGTTAAACTTCTTGGATAACTTTCACAGAGTCTAGCATAATTGATTGAGGTCATAGTGCATTTTCAATAAGTGGATAAAGATTGACTTACTGACTCATTTCATTCACAGCAAGGAACTGAAGGCATGCTATCATTGAAGGAACTCAATAAAAAGTCAAAGAACTAAATAGATTATATAGTGTCATGGAAGTGTTGGAGATTTGGATTTGATATAAATGTTAGTAACCATAGTGGCCTGGCAGTTTCAAGAAAAATGAAGCACATGCCATTTCTTGTTTGTCACAAACCCTTCAAGCCTTACTTAACTTATTTATGTCACTTTTCTGGTACTCACAGGCTTTTAATTTTGTGAATCCTGATTTGCACAATGGCCCTATATGTTGTCTAAAGGAAGAGGATTCTCCTTTTATTCTCCAAAGAAAGCTATTTCTGTATATTAATAATATGGCTGTCTTAACTAGCCTCAGTATTTTGTGTTCCAAGAAGAGACATGACAATATTTGTAAAAGTTAAAGAAGAGCTGTTTTACAAACTAGGGCCTGGAGAGCCAGACTTCCACCCTAGACCGTGCTGCCACATAGCCTTTGATCTGCCTCAAACTTAAGTCCCGAACTGTGGCATGTCTAAGTGATCCCAGGGCTCAAATATAATCTTCAAACATAAATATTATAAATATACACTGGTGTTTATTTTATGATTAAATGGCATTATCTTCTCCAATTTCTTGATGAATTCTCGATTCCCCTACTCTCTAAGTCAGGCACAGCTAGATTCTGCACCAGCATACTTTACTCTCAGAAACTTTTTTAGCAATAGCAATCTGAAAAAGCAGTTCTATTTTTAGGATTCTAGGTTAATCTAGCATATAAACATCTCATACATAAACTACTAAATCTGAAGATCTTTTAGTGAACCCTTTAATTGTAAAGAAGCCGTATTTTATGAACCTGCATAAGATTTTTTCATATATTTAGATGTATGAGTTTGTGTTGTATCCTAACCTTACATTTGTCTTTGGTTGATATTTATTTAGATAACTTTTTTTTTGTCTTTTTTTTTATTAGATATTTTTAATGTACACCTTAATGTGATTCATTCTGACATGCTTTTCATTGTGGCATTTCCATATATGCATTTTGGTGTACATTATTCATATAGGTTCCCCCTTACCCTCTTGTATGCTTCCCCCCACCATCTAAGTCTTCTCTATCATTTACTTGGTAATATTTTTCTATATGTCCTTGGGTTCCGAAAAGATTGAAAGTGTTAAACTGTACTGGAGACTTTTTTTACTGTCAGGAATTGGAGAATTTTAAATAGCTTAATTTTCATTTTTGTGATCTGTTTTCACACCTCCAGTAATAACAAAGTAAAAAACTACTCTCTTATTTTTCTTCATTGCTAATTTCCAGTGTTTTCTTTTACCTTACCCCAGTAGTTTGTGTAGTACACGTTCCTTGTAGGGTATTCAGTTTATATATGTCAGACTCTCTAGGGCCATGGCTTTTGCCAGACAAAGCAATTTTGATTTTTGAGGCTGATGAAACACAGTGCGATTATTGATCTGTGCATGACATAGCCTGTCTCTCTCCTGGCAGAGTGTAGCAACATTTATCCAGGAATTTGTGAAATGTCACTCGGATCATGTTCGCAAGGTAAACTGTGCAAAATCCAGGATCTGAGCTGAGAATCCATGTGGAATTGGACGTGACTGTCTTATTCCTACATCTGATCTTCTATATGAACCAAGTGATATTTGTTAACAGAATATCTGTGTCCTATATTAGACTTTGTTAGGAACTATTATTACTATTACTTAGAACACTATGAATTAGAAAATATTTAGAAAGTATTAGTTATATTTTCAGATTCACTTCTGATCTTACTGTAGAAAATATTATGATTAGAAAATAAAACCTGAATAGCATCAATAAGAAATCCCTTTTCTGTTTATAATGGAGAAATGTTACAATATATTACACAGTCTAATATTCCCAGCAATGTGTCACTATTTGCATCAATATACTTTCAAGTAGGTATGTCTCATTAAAATAGCAACACATCTGGAAGTGACAAATTATAACATTTTCTCACTATTGAATTATATTTAGCTATGCACATATTTTAGAGTTTGGTTTTAAATGACTAGAATATTAGTTTGCACATGGATAGATGTGTTTATTTTTGTTACAGTTCATTTTAGTTTAGTGTACCTAACACTTTTAAAGTGCTATAATAACAGGATATTCAGTGGTGAATTAAATGTGATCCTTGTCCACTATATAAGATACTAAAATTAAAATTGGGCACATATATCACAATACAAGAAAAGTATGATACATCTATGTTTATATGTACAGATTGTGTATATATGTGTATGTATACCTGCGTGTATGTGTGTGTGTTTGTGAGAAATACTCATGAAGATGTAGTGGAGGGAGTGCAGTCATTTGTCACTATCATTCTTTAGTAAAACTTTTGAAGGAGGTGAGTTTGGGGCTGTCCTTAAGGTTTGGAATAATTTTAAAAATTGTATACATGGCACAAAGTTATTAGAATAAATGAAAGCTTGAAAAGACTTCAAAGTGAGCAGGCAGTTTGTCAAGAATAGTGAGTAATCTGGTATAGCTGGGTTCTCAGCTCTAGCTTCAATTATCCTCACCTTGGGAGCTTTAAAAGATTCTTAAGCCCAGGCCTACTTAAATCTAAATAGTTTCAGAGAGTGGTCCTGTACCTTGGTACTTTTTAAAAGCTCTCTGATGATTCTGATCTACAGTGAGGACTAGAGAATGGTGATTCTGGTGTACAGTGAGGGTTGAGAAAATAGAGGTTGAATGCAAGGAATTAAACGAGTAATTAAATACCAAGGCAAAAGAAATAATAAAGAAGTGACTTACACAATAATAGAAGTAGAAAAAAAAATGTTTTTTGGTACTTAGAGTTTGAACTAGGGCCTTACACAGAATTTACAAGTGCTGTATCTCTAGGTCACCTGTTTTTAAAATTTTATCTTGAGACAGGGTCTCTCTGAATTACACAGGCTGCTTCTGGCTTGGAACCTACAGTCCTCCTACCTCTGCCTCCTGAATTGCTGGGATTACAGATATGAGTCACCTCATTTGGTTCTAATTTTATAGAGTAAAACTCAGAATTTGATGGCAGGTCACATATGGGAAGGTAGAGAGGAAGGGATATATTTAAAATATTTTCCAGGTTTCTAATTAAAGTGACTTCTCCTTGTGTTTATCAGCTTGTTGTATTATGGAGTTTTGCATATTGCTGTGATGCTGAAAGCTATGCCTCTAGTATTTGAGATGCCAGTAGGGCCACCTGTCGTGCACAGGTTTCATCTGAGCTTCCAGACTAAGATAGACGAGGAAGAAGGACCTGACAGCCCTGTCCCAAAACAAGAAGCCATTGAAAACCCTATAAGTAGCAGAGAAGCACACTGTTAAATATAGTGTGGGAAAATGAGCTTCCCAAGCTAGAAGGCATTCAAGAAATGACTGGGGTAGTGTTGCCTTCTCAAAGTAGAGTCGACTCTAATGACAGGAATGGAGTAAAACCCTTGGGACCTCTGTTTGCTGTTGTGGCATGACTCAAAATGAGAAGAAACATAGTGATTGCTACAAATGGGCTCAAACATAAAAAGGTCATGTGCATGGCACAGTGTTGGATGGTGTTTCTGCTGTACTTAGGATCATTAAGAATTAAAGCAGCACCTAACAACAACAATTAAGGGACTAGAAAGTTGATGATAGAAGAAATATATTTGTGATAATACAGTAAATACTGTGGGAGTAAATACCAAGAAAGTTGGATCAAGCATAGCAAATATCTTTATAAAGGCACACAAGAACTTGTGAAAGAAAAAAAGAAAGAAAGCAAGAAGGAAGGAAGGAAGGAAGGAAGGAGAAAAAAAGAAAGAAAGGTGGAAGATGGAAGGAAGGAAAAATAAAAAAGAAAGAAGTATATATCCCTAGGGACAAAATCAAGGCCAGCGTACCATTGCAGCCAAGTGGCAATTTGTCCCTGACGCGTAGATACCTAGTAAGTAGTAGTATACATGGGTTTAAATGTAGGGTAAGGATTGGGCTGGATGTATGAATTTTGGAGTCATGAGTATTTTAGTGATATACTGGATGACATTACCAAGAGAGCGAAGGTAAATAAAAATGAGAAGAGGTCCGATACCTGACCCTTGAGCCAACCCATTTGGAGCTTGGACAGATGAAAAAGGACCAGAAAAAGATAGGCCAGTTAAGTAAAAGAAAAAGCAAGAGAATGAAATATGTAAAGCCAAATTATATAAGTATTCAAGAAGAGAATGATGAACTATGTCAAATGCTGCTAATTAGAATGATTCCATAAGAGAACCTGAGGAAAAAGAAGAGAGGAGTTGAAATCTACATAAAAAGATTTAATGGTTGCCTTGGGCTGGGGGCGGGGGGAAGGACTGTCAACAGGCATGAGGATTTGTTTGTTTGTTTGTTTCTGGAGTGATAAAAATACTCTAAAACTGGTCCTTGGTGATAATTGCAAAACTCTGTAAGCGTGCTAAAAGTTACTCGGTTGTACACATAAGTTTACACTTGGGAAAAAAAAAAAACTTGCCAATTAAGAAAACTGTATGTGGCAAAACTGTCCTTCAGAAATGAAAAAGAGCAGGGTGCAGTGGCCCACACATGTGATCCCAGCTACTCACAAGACTGAGGCAAGAGATTCATGAATTTGAGGCTTAGACAACAGAGCAAGACCCTGCTTCACCTTCTAAAATGAGAGATAAAGGCTTTCCCAGATAACAAAAACAGAAAGGACCTGGCACCATCAGACCTGTAATAAAAGAAGTGTCTGTTAAACAGAGTATTTGAAGTTGAAACAAAGGCTGCTAAGCAGTACCAGAAAAGCATATGAAAGTATAAAACTTGCAGGTAAAGGTAAATATGTGAATACAAGATACTATTAAAGTTTAATGGTGGTGCATACTCATTTTTAATTCTGATATAGAAATTAAGACTAAAAATTTAAATAATTATAAGCATGTTGTTGTTGTTAGGTGCTGTCAAATTGGGTCTGACTCAAAGCAACCCTATGTGCAACACAATTAAACACTACCCCACTCTGTGTCAGGCACACCATCTTTTTTATGTTTAAGCCCATTGTTGCAGACACTGTGTCAATCCATTTAGTTGAGGGTCTTCCTTTTTTAGTTGACCAGTCACTTTCCCAAACATGATATCCTTCTCTAAGGATTGATCCCTCCTGAACATGTCCAAAATACATAGGAGGCAGTCTAACCATCCTTCCTTCCAAGGAATACTCTGGTTGCCTTTCTTCTAGGATAGATCTGTTGGTTCTTTTAGCAATCCATGGTTGTTGTTGTTAGGTGCCGTCAAGTCGAGTCCGACTCATAGCGACCCTATGTACAGCAGATCGAAACACTTGCCGATTCTGTGCCAGGCAAACCATCTTATTTATGTTTAAGCCCATTGTTGCAGACACTGTGTTAATCCATCTGGTGGAGGGTTTTCCTCTTTTCCGTTGACCTGCCACTCTTCCAAACATGATGTC
>VMDO01033761.1:0-17630 GCA_007922755.1 Pedetes capensis
ATGCAAAAAATTTCTAAGGGAATATTCTGCTAGAAATTGAAATTGATGAGCATGTTTTTTTCTCTTGATTATGCTTAATTATATTAAAGAAGGGACCTCTAATTCATAGTCTAAAAATAATACTGTATAAAGAATATTTAGACTATAACAAAGCTGTTTACCTATTAAGTTTGTCATAGCTTTTTCATTCTTTGTATATATTCTACAATTGTTTGATAACTTAATTTGACTTTTGAAAATTTACAGTGTCCATCTGTGCATACTTATGTACCCAACATTTTACTTTAGAGTCACTCCTATTTGTATTTGATTTTCTAATTGTACTTTGTGATACATAAAATATATTCTGGATTATTGGTTTGAAATTCATTGTTCATAATTCTTTCATTACATGTATAAGACATTTTTTGTTCTAAGTAAATATTTATGAGAAAAATTCAATAAAAAAAATTTTGGCATGCATTTCCTCCTGTAGTATAATCACATAAGCATCTGGATAGTTATTTTTGTAATTTAATAGGACAAAGTTTGTTTCAGCTTCTAAAAGGATTTAGAAAAATGAATAGCTTTCTTTGTATTTTGTTGAAAAATCAATGAATGTGTTGTTTCAGGTACAGCACAGAAAGATGGTAATTTCATAGAATGTCTTTTGGGATGAGAATTTCTTACCATTTTTCTCAAATCTAGAATGTGATTTAATTTGTCACAAATTTCAAAATTAGCAATCCTTATCTTAGATCTTTTCATAATTAAATTTTTTCATTTATTCTCTAAATATGTTAACCAGGTATCATGTGCAGAGTCCAGCTCAGTGTTAAGGATGTGAATGTGACAAACAGAGCCACTTTCAAGGTTCATACACTCCCATAGAATGAAATAATTAAATGTAATTAGATATGAATAAAGGGGCTGGCTCAGTCGGTAGAGTGCCGCTCTGCAGTCTCTGAGGTCCCAATTTCGATTCCCAGCACCACAAAAATGGGAGAAGGGCCTGGCAATCCACTCCCAAGACAATCCCAAAACAGTCAGCCATTGAAAACCCTATGAGGGTCGCTATGAGTTGGATACCGACTCGACGCCACCTAACAACAACAATAAGATATGAATAAAATTGCCTTAGTCAGTAAAACAAGTGAAGGGAGTGTCAGAATTTATTTGAGAATGTTACATGAAAGTCCACAATTTATTTTTTATTTAGTCCTCAATATTCTCGAGTAAGGACAACTCTTGAGTTCAGAAAATGCTTATTTGTCAGGACTTAGGGAAAAAATTGGAGAAGATATGCATTTTTCTTAAATTGTACATTTTCCTGGATCCCTGCATCCTTCACACTACACCAGATCAAAGTAGACTCAATGATCAGAGACCTGGAGAGGATGCAGTTGGTAAAAGAAGTACCATATGTTCTCACTCATAGGTAGGAGCTAAATCTAACTTGAAGGAAGAAAAAACCATATATATATATATATATATACACATATACATATATATGTGTGTGTGTATACACACACACACACACACACACACACACACATATATATATATATATATGTAATCAATCTGACTTATCTAAGAAGAGAAGTGAAAGCAAAGTAGAAAGAAGGGGGAGGAGTCTAGCAGGGGTAGCAGAGTTTGAGGAAAGAGCAAAGGGGAAATAATGTGGAGGGAAAGGAAAGAAAGGATAGTCTCAAAATAGATGGTGTAGCAATACAAAAACTTGGGAAAAAAGGAAATATAATATAAATGCATACTTTATTTTACCATATATTAATCAAAAAGTTCTGTGAAATATGTAAGTTAATGGAAGTATAATCAGATAAAACAGATGTAATAGCTTTATAATGGAAATAGCAAAAGTCTCATTACACTCTACCCCACCAACATTTACAAAAAAGGGTGAATACAATAAAAAAAGAATATGGACAAAGAATATTCAAGAGAGTTAGAAATTGTAAGGTTTTCATCTATTTCATTGTTGTAAAGATAAAATAATACAATAGTAGTGGTGAACAATATATTCTGAGAGCTACATTTAAGAGATAAATCTATGGTAAAATAAAGAGCATATTCAACAAGATTCCTGGGAGTCAAAAAGAGACCAGATGTAATAAGAGAATGTAAAGAAAAACATTTACTTTGTCAGATTATCTTTAGAAAAAGATATGGGGAAAATGTATGGTGATGTTCTGAAGACAAACCTTGACTTCCATATGTCTTCAGATTTCAGAAATTGTTTATACATGCACTAGTTTCCCCTTATCTACAGGGCATAACGTCCAAAACTTCCAGTAGAATGTTGAAATTATGGCTAATATTGTATATGTATACTTAAAAGGATAAATCTTGTATATACTATTTTCTCTGGGCTGGGATTTAGCTCAGTTGGTAGAGTGCTGGTCTGCAGTCTCTGAGGTCCTGAGTTCGATTCCCAGGACTGCAAAATGGAAGAAGAAAGTGGCAACCCACTCCCAAGGCAGTCCCAAAACAGTCAGCCATTGAAAACCCTATGAGGGTCGCTATGAGTCGGATTCAACTCCACAGCACCTAACAACAACAACTATTTTCTCCAAGCAATTTCCATTCTTCTTCTTATTAGATGACACTGAGTTGTGTCTGACTTGCTGTGATATTATTTACAACTAAATGAAACAATACCCAACAATGTACCATGCACACAATTTCTTTTTTAATGTTTAAGCCCATTTTTGCAGTCGCTACCTCAGTCCATCTAGTTGAAGGTTTTCCATTTTTTTCTAGACCTGTCACTCTCTCATATATGATTTCTCCTCCAGGGATTGGTCCCTCCTGACATGTCCAAAATATGTAACACAGAGTCTAGACTTTCTTGTTTCCAAGGAGCACTCTGGTTGCACTTCTAGGAAGAATCTGTTGGTTTTTGGCAGTCCATAGTATATCTAATATTCATCTCTAGCACCATAATTCAGAAGCATCAATTATTTTTTTTCTCCCTTATTCACTATCCAGCTTCCACAATCATATGACGGAACTGGAAATCCCATGGGATGAATCAGTTGCCCCTTGTCTTCAGTGTGACATCTTTACTTTTTAACACTTTAAAGAAGTCATTTTGCAAAAACTTTCCCCAGTGCAATTCATCTTATGATTTCTTGACTGCTGCTTCCATGAATGTTAATTGTAGAAAGAAGTAAAGCAAAATCCTCCTTACTGACCCAGTTGAAAGGATTTTTGTCTTCTTGATATTGAGGCACAATCCATACTGAAGGCTGTATTCTTTTATCTTCATATATAAATGATTCAAATTCACTAAACTCTCAGCAAGCCAAGTTTTGTCATCTGCATAACACAGGTTGTTAATGAATCTTTCTATGCTCCTGAAGCTAACATCTTCATCATAAAGACAAGCTTCTCAGATTATTTTCATAGCGTATAGATTAAAGAGATACATTGAAAGGATATATCCCTTATACACACATTTCCTGACTTTAAACCAAGCAGCATTTTCTTTTTCTATCCTAATGACTGTCTCCTGGTAAATGCACAAATTCCTTGTGATCATAGTGTTCTCGTATTCCCATTCTTCACAATGTTAATCATAATTTGTTCTGTTTCATGCAGTCAAATGCCTTTGCATAGTCAAAAAAACATAGATACCTTCCTGATATTCTCTGATTTGGGCCAATATACATCAGACATCAGCAATAGTGTCCCTGATTTCATGGCCTACTCCAAATCCAAATTGACTTCCCAGAAGTTCTCTGTCAATCTACTGTTGCTGTTACTTTTGGAAGAACTTTGGCAATGTTTGATTTGAACATGTTAATAATAGCATTGGATACCTTCCACATTTGGTTGAATCTCTTCTCTTGGGATTAAGCACAAATATGGATTTCTTCCAGTCAGTTGGCTAGATGGTGGTTTTCCAAATCTCTTGGCATAAGCCAATGAGAACATATAATGCTGCGTCTTTTTGTTGAAACATCTCTATTGGTATTCCATCAATTGCTGGAGGCTCCTGTTTTGCAAATGACTTCAAGTGAGGTTCCACTTCTTCCTTTAGTATCATTGATTCCTGATCATTTGCATCCTCTTTTTGATATAATGACTCTATGTATTACTTTAGTCTTCTTTTGAAGCTTCCTGTATCATTTAATATTTTTTCTGTAGAAACCCTCACTATTGTCCCTCAGGGCTTGCATTTTTTTTCCTTTCAATGTTTTAAGCTTGATAAAAACAGAGTACATTCATCCCTTTTGTTTTTCTAACTCTCTTTTCACATATCCTTATAATATGTGATTTTGTCTTCATGAGCTGCCCTTTAAATTTTCTGTTTAGTTCTTTAGCTTCATAATGTCTTCCTTTCACTTGAGATGCTTGAAGTGCAAGGGCAAGTTTCAGAGTCTCTTTTGACATGTAATTTGTCTTTTTTCTTGTCTTTTAATAATCTTTTGCTTTCATCATGAATGATATCTTTGTTGTCATGCCACAACTCCTGTGGTATTCAATCATTAGTGTTTAACACATAAATTCTTTTCTTGGGATTGTCTCTAAACACATGTGGGATATACTCAAGATTATACCTTGGCTATTATATATTTGTTCTAGTTTTCTACAAAATCAGTTTGAATCTGCCTGTGAGCATTTGATAGTCTTATTCATAATCAGCACCTAGTGTTGTTCTGACTTTTGATATTGAGCATTTCTATTGTCTCTTTCCACAAATGTAGTCAGTTTGAGTCCTGTATGTTCCATCTGGTGAATTTCATGTGAATAGTCATTGTTTATTTTTGGTGAAATAAAAGTATTTACAGTGAAAATATTTTGTCCAACAAAATTCTACCATGCTATCACCAGCATCACATTTGTCACCATGGATGTTTTCCAACTGTTGAGTCTTCTTCTTTGTTTGCAAGTTTTGCATTCCAGTCAACAGTAGTTATCAATGCCTCCTGATTGTATGCTCAATCACCTTTAGCCTGCAGAAGTTGGTAAAATTGTTCTACTTCTTCAATTGTGGTCTTAGTGGTGGGCATCTAAATTTGAATAACATTCATATTAGCTGGCCTTCCTTCTTGTTGTTGTTAGGTGCTGTCCAGTCAGTATCCAACTTATAGTGACCCTCATAGGGTTTTCAATGGCTATTTTGGGATTGCCTTGGGAGTGGATTGCCAGGTCCTTCTCCCATTTATGCGGTGCTGGGAATTGAACTCAGGACCTCAGAGACTGCAGCACAGCACTCTACCAACTGAGCTTAATCCCAGCGACCTTCCTTCTAGGTGTATAGATATTGTTCTATCACTAACAGCATTGTTCCTCAGGACAAGTCATGAAACCTTTTTTTGATGATGAACATAATCCTATTTCTCTTCAAGTTTTCATTCTGGGCATAGTATACTCTATGATTTTCTGATTCAATACAAGTCCATTTTAGCTCACCAATACCAAGAATGTCAATGGTTATGTTCTCTATTTCATTGTTGTTGATTTCTAATTTTCCTAGTTTAATACTATGTATATTCCACACTCCAATTATTAATGCATGTTTATAGTTGCACTTTCTCATTCTGAGTCATACCACATCAGCAAATGGAGGTCTCAGGGGAGTTACACCATTCCTCTCTATAAAGCCAACACTATTTTGAGAGGGCAACTCTTCCCTAGTCATCTTTTAATTTCCTTCCAACCTGGAGGGGTCATTTTCTATCACTATATTTGACAGTACTTCTTTACTGTTCAGGTTTTCAATTGCTAATTGTTTTGAGAGTGGGTTGCCAGTTCCTCCTCCCTAGTCTTTCTTAGTCTGGAAGCCCAGCTGAAACCTGTCCTCCATGGGTGGCCCTACTGGTATCTGAAATAGCCAGGTAGCATAATTTTCAGCATCATAGCAACATGCAAGCTCCCACAGCATGTCAAAGAGACAGGTAAGTTGTGAGGATTAAAGAACACTGTCTTCAGTATGGATTGCATGTCAACATCAAGATAACAAAAATCCTTACAAGTGAGTCAGTAAGGAACTTCATTATAAATAGGTAAAAGTTTGAAGTTGTCCAAGATTTGCTTCTGTCTACAATCCATACCCAAAGAATAAGAAGTCTAGAAATCAAAAAGGCATTGCTTTGGGAAAAGCTGTTCCAAAAGATATCTTTGTTGCTGTTGTTGTTTAATGAGCTGAAAGTTAAGGATGTCATATAGAAGACAAAGGGCTGTGATTTAGCTCAGTGGGTAGAGCACTGCGCTGCAGTGTCTAAGGTCCTGAGTTCAATTCCCAACACTGCAAAAATGGGAGAAGGGCCTGGCAATCCACTCCCAAGGCAATCCCAAAACAATCAGCCATTGAAAACCCTATGAGGGTTGCTAAGAGTCAGATACCGACTTGACGGCACCTAACAACAACAACAACAATAGAAGACAAAGGTTCACCTGACTCATACTTGGTATTTCTAGTTGCATCATACACTTGCTATAGATTGACAGTGAAGAAGAGGGACAGAAGAAGAATTGCTGCTTTTTATTATAGTGTTTGAGATGAATATACCAGGATTTCTAAGAGAATCAACAGATCTTTCCTAGGAGTAGTGGAATGAGAGCACTCCTGGGAAGCAAGGATGGCTACGCCTTGCCTTATGTATTTTGGACATGTTAACAGGAGGGTCTAGTCCCTAGAGAAGAACACCATATTTGGGAGAGTGAAGGTTCGATATAGAAAGGAAGACCCTCAATTAGATGGATTGACATAGTATCTGCAACAATGGGCTTAAACATAAAAATAGGCCTGTCTGATAGTAGGTGCAAAGATGGGAGGATTGTGCACTGGTGAAAGAATACAGGCCAGAAAAGGATTCTCTGTTAGAAATTATGGAAAGGATTTGCAACATTTTGGCACACTGATTTTAGTCCAGTTTCATTTCTGATTTCTGAACTACAAGTTGTGAGATAATTAAAGTTGCAATATGTTACATTGTTGTTGTTCTTAGGTGCCATCGAGTTGGTGTCCAACACATTGCGACTCTACATACAACAGGCGAAACACCATTGTCAGTGCTTCTCTGCTATTCAAAGGATTTTCAATGGCAAAATGTTTATTGGGAGTAGGTTGGTGGGTCCTTCTCCCAAGTGTATAGTATTTGGTGTTCCCAGGTGGTCTCCCATCCAACTACTAACCAGCCCCAATGCTGCTTAGTTTCTGAGATCTGATGGGATCAGATACCACAGTGCTACAGGTGCAGGCAATATGTTATATTAGAAGTAGAAAATTAAGCCGGGCGTGGTGGCGCACGCCTGTAATCCCAGCGGCTGGGGAGGCGGAGGCAGAAGGATCACAAGTTCAAGACCAGAGACAGTGTAACTTAGCGAGACCCTGTCTCAGAAAATAATAAAATCTACAAAATGGGCTGGGGGTGCCGCTCAGCGGTCCAGGCCCTGGGTTCAACCCCTAGTACCGCAAAAAAAAAAAAAAAAAAAAAAAGAAGTAGAAAATTAATATAGTAGTAACTCACATGGAGGTGATACTTTACACCACAAGAAACTAAAGGTTCAGTAAGAAAGAGAAGTTAGTAAGCAAGAAATCAAAACTAAGAGAAAAAAGATATCTCCAGGAAAATCAAATTCTTAAAAATCACACATAATTTTCATCACTATAGGCAAGAGGAAAATGTCTGCAGTTAGGTAGGGGCATCTTTGTTCAAAAGTAATGCAAAAATGTTAGTCTATGAAGCTTTTATCATTTCTTTCAGGATGTCTTGACTTGTAATGGTATATTTTTATTTGTAATATTTTTGTTTATAAGTACTGTTTGGCTATAGAGTAATGCTGTTTTATCTATTCTGCAACTTTTGAAGCACTTTTGCTTACACATTCATCATGTTACATATTTTATAGAGCATTATAAACTAAAGAAGAAAAGTAAAGAAAAAAGTAAGAATTTTAAGTAATATGTAATAAAAGTTGTATGCAAATATGGGCTATATTCTCATTGACTTTTTCCTTCATCCTATTTTATTCTTGTATTCATACAGTTGCACAAGCACTAGAAGATTGCAGACTATCATAGGTGGCTGATAGCTTTGGCCTGTAACTTAGAATATTAGTGGTACCTATTTCTGTCTGGGAGACCCTCCTACCATCCACCATATTTTGATCAAGAGAGAGGACTTCCAGCTTGGTACTTTCCTCATCTTTCCACAAACTAGAGGAGACTGGTAACCCCCCAAGCATGCACGTATTCCCTTGAAATTCTTAATTCCTAGATGAGTAGTATAAGAGGTAAAAAACTCACACTTGGAAGTTCAGTACCTAGCATTCCTTAAAAGGCTAGATGTCTCTAGTCTGGAGAGGAAGTAGAAGTGTGCCTATCTACAGAAAGGAATTTGGATGAAGCCCCAATAATACCTGCTATATCAACATGGAGGATTTTACGTTTATTGTGGAGTTACATATTCTCTGTAGTCTTCTGAACAATCCAGGTAACTTTTTTCTGCAATCTTATGGTAACAGCAGAAATGAGGAACTGAACTTAAAAACACCATTGCATAAATTCATTGATTTTACAAATATTTGTCAAATTATAAACAGACTGTTAGCTTACTATTAGTCACAAAAAATGGATTGGATTGGTTACTACCAATTTATTATTGATCAGGATCATAAATGTGAATGGGAAAAAAGGAAAAATTATAAAAAGGCAAGAAGGAGAAAAAACAAAAACAAAAGTTATTTTCATTAGCTTAAATGAAGCTACATTTGAATATAACTTTGATAAGAATTGGAGTTTTTTCTATGGTTATTAAAAACTAAACAAAGAAAAGAACATTTGTTTAAGTCATGATAGAGTTTAACTTAATTTAATTCTGATCTCTTATGTATAGTTTTGTGTACATGAACAATAACAATAAAAATAGAAGAAAGGAAAGACTGGATTCACAAGTTTTCCTATTTTCATTAGACTCAGACAGTTACAATGATTTTTAGTTCTAACAGAAAGATGACAGAACCAAGTTTTACATAATTTTCTGAAGCTATTAAAGTATTTGTTATTATCTGTTGTTGTTGTTGTTGTTGTTAGGTGCCTTCCAGTCCTGTCTGACTCATAGCTACCCTTATAGGATTTTCAATGGCTGGTTGTTTCAGGATTGCCTCAGGTGTGGATTGCCATGTCCTTCTCCCATGTTTGTAGTGCTGGGAATTGAACTCACTACTTCAGAGACTGCAAAGTGGGGCTCTAAAAATTGAGCTAAATCCAAGCCCCTTGTTATCTACTTGCGTAAAATACTTAAAAATATAGTGTCTATAGTATTGGTAAATTTTACTCACATTGGGTAAAGATTTATTGAGATAAAAAAGTTGTATTATATCATGCTACAAAAGTTCAGATTATAAAAAAATAAAAATTCTATAAAAACACAGATAAAGAATCCATATATGAACAATGCCATTTTAAGATGAAAACAAGGGAGGAAGAAAGAAAGCAAGAGAAAGATAATAAGGAAGAAATAAAGAAAATTTTTATAGAGACAGTGGAAGTACTAGTGTAAATATTCAATTTAATTGAATGGCTTAAAGGAGCATAGCTATAAAAAATGCAATTATGTTCTTTGGAATTATTCCAGAACTCATATTATTTTTTCTTTTTCAATCCAATTTCCAAATGTGCCATCTGATAAGAAAATCAAATGGACTGCCAGGTTGCTCCTTAGCAGTGAACAAAAGTATACATTCCATTAGAAATGAATATAATAAAATGAAAGTTATAAAAAGAGAAAAATGGAGTAAATCAAGCACAATTTCAGGAAAAAGGATATACACAGACAGTATATGAATAGACCAATGAAATAATTGCAACAAAATTGAATCAATGATTATAGAATCAGAAAAAAAGTGCCTTCAATGAGCACTGACAGAATATTTTGCAGAGCACAAAATTTTACCAAATTTACTGAATATTTTCTGTTCTTATTTTAAGACTTTTAAAATTTTATCTGTGACTACTTAGAAAGACTTTGTATTTCACCACATAATATCTTCTGTTTTTCTTTGGATATCAAGACATCTCCCATGTTTCTGTGTTTAATTCCATATAACCATAGAAAATAAAATTCAGCAATTTTATTATTGCAAGTATTCATTTGTCCATTTACTCACATTCTTAGTTATCAACTCTTTTCTTATAACATTATTGTCCTTGACATTTATCATACCTATATAACTCTAGCCTGCAGCCTTAGCACTGTGGCATCAGATCTGGGAAGATAAACAGTGTCAGTCCTGGTTAGTCTTGGATGATAGACCTTCTGGGAACAGCAGATATTGTGGGCTTGAGAGAAGGACCCAGAAACCTACTCTCAAAAATCAATCTGCCATTGAAAATACTATGAATTGCAGAGAAGCACTGAGAATAGTGTTTCACCTGTTGTACTTAGGGTTGCTATGAGTTGGACACTGACTCAACAGCACCTAACAACAACAACAATATAACTCTCTAGCAATGATTTGTGTAGAGGACTGTGGATACCACGTCAGTTCCCTGAGGTGATAGATTGTGTCCTATTTATCTTCATCCCTTTACTACTCAACATACTGTGTAATACAGAACAAGACCTCAATTCAATATTATTAAATTATCAATATATATTTGGTGATTATGTTACTTAGTGAGTATTTTATCTGTTTTTACGGGTAAAATCTATGGGCACATAAGAAAAAATATTAGGGTTATCATAAAGCTATGTGGGTTATAATAATATGTTTTGGTACTAGTTTATTAGTAGTTACTTAAAAGACATGGGAGAAGGACATGACAACCCACTTCCAAACAACGAAGAGACAATCAGCCATTGAAAACCCTATGAAGGTTGCTATGACTCAAACCCAACTGCATGGACCTAACAATAAAACAACTTAAAAGAGGATCAAATTATTAACTATAGTTATACTACCAATTACATGGGCTACTCATTTGAGTTTCTCTTCAGGTTATATGAGGAGGAATGAAATTTTTCTCAAACAAAATGTAGGAGATAAATAGCTAATAAAGATAAAAATATGTGTCAGTGTTTAATCCTACTCAAAGGTCAGATCATAATAAAAGGGGGGGGGAGGGAAGATAAGAATGATGTCAATATAAATGGACTAGAAATCGCATGTAATTGTTCTAACAAGATAGAAACAAAGACCACTATAGGAAAAGTTTCTATCTTAAACAGAACTGTAACCCAAGGACATATAGAAAAATACTACTAAGTAAAAGATAGAGAAGACTTGGATGGGAAACTTAGATGGGAAGGGGGGAGGGGGTAAGCATAAGGGAGGGTAAGGGGTAACCTATATGAATAATGTTTATCAAATTGCCTATATGAAAATTGTCACAATGAAAAGCATGTCAAAATGAATCACATTATGATGTACATTAAAAATTTCTAATAAAAATAAATAAATAAATGAATTTTAAAAAAGAATTTATTATATTCTGGGACTAGTTAGTTATTCATTGTGGTAATCATTTATATGCAATTCTATCAAATTTAATTATTAAAATAATTGTGAACAGTATCTATAATATCCATTTTACAGAAGAAGACATACATGCTTACAGTTTCACATTTAAAAGTGACACAACTAGAATTCTATCCAATCCCATTCAAAACCAAAAGTATTCCTTGTCACCATGCTTTCATTTTATCTTTTGTGTGTGTGTGTGTGTGTGTGTGTGTGTGTGTGTGTGTGTGTGTGGTACTGGGTGTTGAACCCAGGGCCTTGTGCTTGCATGCTTTAAAAGTGCTGTACCACTGAGCTGCACCCTCAGCCTTTTTTTTTTTTTTCCTTTTTGATACAGCATCTGGCTAAATTATGCAGACTACCTCTGGTCTTGAACTGGCAATCCTCTTGCCTCTGCCTCCCAAATCGCTGGGATTACAGGCCTGCACCACCGTGCCTGGATTTCATTTTATTCTTAATCATCAAACCTTTTATGGAGAAATAGGAGACAGATTCAGATGGAATCTTTGTTCTTCTAACTAAAATCCACACTTGATGAATTGTTAGCAACCCCATTTATATTGTTTTACAGTATTGCCAGGGATTGTGTGTATGATATTTTCCTGGCAATCTGTGGTTTTATTTTGTACTTTCACTTACAGGAATTCATCTGAAATTTGAAATTATAAAATGGAAAATTCCATAAACAAACTATTCATAATTTTATCCTGGGATGTCCTAGGATAATGATAAAATCTCGGGCCAGGTTGCTCCAGTCTGTTCTGTTCATCTTGCTCAGGACATGAATTATCTATTTGTCTAGTATATCCAAGTTGTATATGATTCCTGATGGTTAATCGAATAGTGGTCACCTTAGTTATCAGATTGTTATGGCACTGTAGTACTGGTGCTCAAGTAACCCTAATTTTACTTACTAATGACCAAAATGTGCAAGATTACTGATGCTGCAGATTTTGTTACAGGGTATTGTTATAATTAATTCTATGTTATATGTTACTGTTAAACTCTTACAGTTCATAATTCATAAATTAAATTTTATTATAGATCAAAAATATGGGAAAGATCTTTAGCAAAATTTTACTTGTGAGTGATACTAATGATATTGTTCAATAATTTCCATATTCATTTGGGTCCCCTTTCTTTGGAATAGGCATAAATATGGATCTCTTCCATTCAGTGGGCCAGGTGGCTATTTTCCACATCTCTTGGGATAAACAAGTTAGCATCTCCAGTGCTGCATCTATTTGTTGAAACATCTCCATTGGTATTCCATCAATTCCTACAGCCTTGTGTTTTGCCAGTGCTTTCAATGCAGCTTCCACTTCTTCCTTCAGTACCCTTGATTCCTAATCATATGCAATCTCTTGAAATGGTTGATCATCCACCAATTATTTTTGTCATAAAGACTCTGTGATTTCTTTTCATTTTATTTTGTTGTTTCCTGTATCATTTATTATTTTCCCTATAGAATCCTCCCTGTTGCTATTGGAGTCTTATTTTTTTTCTTTAATTCTTTAAACCTGAAATAAATAGAATGTATTACTCTCTTTTGGGTTTCTATCTCCAGCTCTTTGCACATGTCATTATAATAGTATTTTGTCTTCACAAACTGCCTCTTGAAGTCTTCTGTTTATTTCTTTAACTTCGTCATGTCTTCATTTTGCTTTAGCTGCTCAAAGTTCAAGGGCATGTTTCAGAGTCTCTTGTGACATGTAATTTGGCCTTTTCTTCTTTTTCCCTATCTTTTTAATAATCTTTTACTTTCCTTGTCTTTAATGTCATGCCACAAGTTATCCAGTCTTTGATCATTAGTGTCTAATGCATTAATTCTGTTCTTGAGATGATCTATGAACTCAGGTGGTATATACTTAAGGATATCTCTTGACTCTCATACACTCATAATTTGCCTCAGTTTCAGTTTGAACCTGCATATGAGCAATTGATGGTCTAATCCACAATAAGCACCTGGTCTGGTCCTGACTTCTGATATTGAGTTTTTCCAACATCTCTTTCCACAAATGTAATCAGTTTGGTTCCTGTGTGTTCCATATGGTAATTTCCATGTGTATATAGTCTCTACTTATGTTGGTAGAAAATGTATCTGCAATGAAAAATCATTGGTCTGACAAAACTGTATCATGCAGTCCCCAGCATTGTTTCTGCAGATGAGTACATATTTTCCAATTGCTGAGCCTTCTTTGTTTGCAATGTTTGCATTCCAGTCAACAGTAATTATCAGTATATCCTGATTGTATGTTCAATCAATTTCAGAATGCAGAAGCTGTTAAAAAAATCTTCATTTGTGGCCTTAGTGGTGGATGTGTAAGGTTGAATACAGATTTAGAAGAGGGCAAAGAACCAGGGACATTATTGCTCAAGTCAGATGGGTCTTGGCTGACAACAGAGAATACCAGAAAATGTGTATCTATGTTTTATAAACTATACAAAGGCTTTTGACTGAGTGGATCATAGCAAGTTATGAATAACATTGTAAAGAACAGGAACATCTGAGCACTTAATTGTACTCACTAGAAATCTTGTGCATGGAGCAGGAAGCTCAAACAGAATATGGAAACCCTGCTTGCTTAAAAGTCAGGAATGATGTGTGTCAGGGCTGTATCCTTTCACTGTATATCTTCAATCTCTACACTGAGCAAATAATCGAGAAGCTGGTCTTTAGGAAGAATAATGTGGATTCAAGATTGGAGGAAGACTGATTAACAACTTTCATTATGCAGGCGACACAACTTTGCTTGCTGAAAGCGGAAAGCGTTTAAAACTTTTACGTTTTTTACATAATTAATGCCTAAATCCAAAGACGCTAGAAACATATTGCCTGAATTTACTGGTACTTCACAGGATAATCAAGGAAAACACAGTAATGCAGTACCTCTGGGCAAAAATCTGCCAATATAGCCAAAAAATACTTCTGCTTGCACTTTTTCCCATGCACACAGAAGCCCCACATAAAGCAGGTATCATTCATCAGATCTGGATGTACATTTTCCTTTATTATACCATGTGTTTTAAGAGTTATGAACTAAAATTAATGTACTTGTAAAGTTTAACATACCAGTATATTCTAGGTTCTAATCTGCATTCTTTCAATATTTCTAGAGGACTACAAACAGATGCAGATTAGAATCACTTGCATTGGATTCTGGCAAAAATACTCTGACTCTCTTGCATGATTCCAGTCTGCATGTGATTCTAATCCACATCCTATTGTGCAGTCCCCCAAAACTGTTGAAAAGGCATGGGTTAGAGTTGAGCATATAATGTATAACCACAGGTATCTGCAATTTAAAAAGATCCTCTCAGGAAAGAAAAGAATAGGAGATACATAAGGTCATTGGCTTATACTAATGACTAAGTCATACCAGTCAGGAATTGTGAGATTCCATGTCAAGAACTTTGATGTATTTTACCCATAATACTACTTGTTAGAGGTTAGGTCAGGTAGTTTTGTAGATGCTGATAATTTGCAATATCTTGCATATCTTCACAAATGAAAGTTTAATATCCACAGGAAGAGCAATAGCCAGAGTATCAGTATTTGTGCGTGTGTGTGTGTGTGTTTGTGTATGTGTGTGTGAGTTCTGTGTGTCCCACTTCTCTCTCTCTCTCTCTCTCTCTCTCTCTCTCTCTCTCTCTCTCTCTGTATACCCTATTTACCTGCAAACACGATGAGTTTTGTTACAGTAGAAGACAGGTTGTTGTTAGGTCCCCTTGAGTCAGTATCTGACTCACAGCGACCCTACGTACAAAGGTGAAACACTAATGTCAGTGCTTCTCTGCTATTCATAGGGTTTCCAATGGAGGACTGATTTGGGGGAGTGGCTTGCCGGGTCCTTATCCCAAGCCTGCAGTATCTGGTGCTCCCAGGCGGTCTCCCATCCAGGTACTAACCAGACCCAACCCTGCTTAGCTTCCGAGATCTGAAGGGATCAGACACCACAGTGCTAAGACTGCAGGCTACAAGACATATTAGCTGAGGTTATATGTAACTTTTGTAATGGGGAGTAAATAAACGTGCTTTGACTTTTATGTTTCAAGGCCATTTGCCATAGAAACGTGATATATTCAATATTTGCTGTAAAAACAGACGTGAAAAGATAATCTGGAATAATAAGGAAATTATCACCTCATGCCCCAAATGAGCAGAAACATGAGGGATACCTAGAAGTTGCCTCCCAAAATACCTTTGTCATGGTGATGGGGTAAATATATCGCTCAGATCTTTACTCTGCTTTTTCAGATAAATTCTCTTGTAAATTCTTCGTTATCTATGACTGCTTTCTGGCTGGCTATGACATAATTATAATTACAATAAGTAAATCATTATGTTACCTATTGCCTTTTCACTGTTCCAAGATTCCATCCAAGATACCACATCAGATTTAGTTGTCATGTTACATAGTGTCACATCATATCTTTGGCTTGTGATATTTTATCCCACTTTTCTTATGTTTGATAACTTTATTTGTTCAACTTTTCATGTTAATTTCAGTTCATAGACTTTTTTATCTTGAGTTATAATTTAACTTTTCCTGATTTTATCGGTCCAATCCTTACAGTTGGAGCTGTTGGGAGCTCTTTCAGTTGACTTCGCTACATTCTCTTTATGAGAAACAGTGACTGTGCTGAGCAACTCTCTACGTTCTGATGTAAGATATTCTAAATTCATGTTGAACAGGTCCTGTCCTGACACTGCAGTCAGCATTTTTCTTGGGCACTCTGATTCCTTTTATTGGATAATTTAAAGGACTATGTCCTACCTCTTGCTTAAGTCTAAATTCATGGAATATATATTTGGCACTTGGTATGTGGTAGAAATTCTAATAGAGAGCTAAAGTTAATGTTAAAAACTCCAAACTTTAGTTGCCCAGTAATGTAATACCTTACTCCTTGCAAAGGTCTTCAGGTAGTATACTTGTAGAAATTTGCTTCTCATGCACTTGTCCTAAAAATTGTACATGTCATGTCTGCTTACATGTCTTTGGCTATCTTCAACTATTAAACTACATGTTACAGTAGTTCAGGTTAAAACATATACTCTCTGGCTGGCTGCTACTTCTTAACAAAAACCTTTAGCTATGGAAAGTAAAACAGATTTTTTGTGTGGAGAGTGAATCTTCATTTCCAAGTGTCATTTTAGTTTAAGTTGTCAGTGTTTTTTGCAGACAATTTAGCAGACACTTCCCATCCTTCATATCCATCTCATAGATTTTTTGTTAACTACTTTACTTTTAGTTAAGTTTATCCTCTAATTCCTTCTATTCATAGCTATAAGATTTGCAATACTCAATAACAGAAAATTCTTCAAATTTACCTACACAGGAACTCTTGGGAACTACCTATTATGACCAATAATGTTTTCAAATTTGATCTGTTTATTCAAATTCCTCCTTGAACTATCTATTCTAGCCTTTTCTCACACTGTTTCTCAATATATGTTAAATGATGCAGCCAATCTGACTTGCTCATCATTCCTAGAACACACCATGTGGTTTTCCTCCTCCCTATTTTAATACCCTCTTTCAACACTTCTCATTGTGCTGAGTTTTTACTTATTTTAAAAACCTGACTTAAATGCCACCTTTTCCCAAGATGATGGAAGTGAATTTTTCTTCCTTTGAATTTTGTAGCATTTGAAGCCATTTTCCAAATTTTAATTTTGGTGTCAGTTATGACTACTATGTTATGTAAAACTAGCTAACAGATAAAATTTATTAATATTTATATCATTTGTAACAAATGACAAGTTTTGTCATAAATTTCCATTCAGTAAAAACATTTAAGTAACCATAGACAAATGAATTTAAATTTAAAAATTTTAATGCATAATATACATAGAAATATGCACAAGTTAAATCAAAATCAGTAACAAAGTCAAATTTAAACAGTTGACATTTAATTATCTACTATTTGTTAAATTTTATGTATCATGATAGCACAACTTAGAAAAGACAAATTAAGAGCAGACAGTTAAAACATTTAAATAGTCAATTATAATAAATATAGAGTAATATATTAGAATTTAAAATTTAAACATGTATCATGTTCACACATTCTCAAGACATAAAGCTATGAATTCACAAATACTTTTAGAAATATACATGTATTAAAGAATAATGATTTGGGAAAGTCTGAACATGTAA
>VMDO01033762.1:0-17618 GCA_007922755.1 Pedetes capensis
CAACAAAACAACAAAAGGATGGTCCTAAAAGGTTGTTCACTTGTAAATTCATATGTAATTAAAATTTTAAAAATTGAGAAGGCATTTAAGATAATTTAGAACTCAAACACAACTGTAGTTTTTCTTATTATACCTAAGACACACATTCAAAGTAGTTCTCAGGTAAAATGATCAGAATAAGGCAAAATTAATAAAACTTAAAAGTATAGGTTTGATCAGTCAAGTAATTTCAAAACAACTTTTTAAAATTGCCAAAGATACAGTATGCTAAGTAAAAAAATCCAGACAAAAAGTAATAAATATTGAATGCTTTCACTTAAATAAGTAATCTAAAAATGCCGAACTTATAAAAATAAGAGAGAGAAAAACAGTGGCTACCCGTGCTGCACTATTGTTCTTAATTATTGCATAGAAATCTGAGGAATTTCAGATAGTCTAAGATTTTTTTAACTTACATGCAGAGACTATTAGAAATTACACTTAACTGAATGAAATAATAAGTTATTTTATTACTTTGGCTTTCTTATAATCCATCTTGTTCTTATCTAGAACAGTTCATAGTTTATAGGTTGTTTAAATTTATTTATGAATAAATGATTCCATATATCAGTTAATAATTAAATTAAAAATGAGGAACATGGAAAAAATACCTTACCTTTGAGTATGTATATGTGTAATGAAAGAATTATTTAGAAAAGCTCATTATATTTTATGTATTAAATAGTGTTAAACATTGGGGCATGGCATTGAGTAAGGTAGAAATCACTTCTGTCTTCAAGATATTAACAGCTAAAACTAAAAAAGGAATTTAAAATAATAAGCTAAATATTACAGTAAGTGATGGCTAGGTTAGATGCACAGAGGATGCATGGTAACTTGGAGAAATCTGGAGGATAAATCAGAATTATCATGGTAAGATGAGGAAGGAGCAGAGTGTACACATGACAGGGCAGATTTCTGCACTACTCTTCCCTTAATATTTCACTTACAAAAGTCATGCAGGATGTTTTTTATTTCTATCTCTGTGGTCTGAATATAGAATACAATTTATAAAACTGTCTTGTGATATTACCCTGATGTGGACACTCATTCTGTCTCAGGTGATTACAATAGTTTCTGATCTTGTCTTCCCACTCTAATACACATTTTTTTCAGTGCGTTCTTTTCATTATTTATTATGTCTTCCAAGAAGGCTACACCAGCCATATAACTTCTGCCCAAGAGAGTCAGGGCTCCACACCTTAACATTCTTATAATGGCAAAAACAATCATTGCATGACATTCATTACCCAACTTTTCCTTCCTTCTTTCCTTCCTGCCTTCCTTCCTTCGTTTCTTTTTCTTCTTCTCTCTCTCTTTTTCTCTTCCCCCTCCCTTTCTCTTTCCCTCCTTCTCTTACTTTCTTTTCTTTGCTTTTTTTTTTTCTGCTATGGATAGAACCCTGGGCCTTGTGTGTGCTAAGCATAACACATGACCCTCCCAGGTGTTTTTTTGTTTTTTCAGTACTTGAGAGTTGAACTCAAGGCTTCACACATACTTTGTAAGCACTCTACCACTGAGTTGAAACTTCAGTCTATTTTTTACTTTTATTTTGAATCAGGGACTGGCTACATTACATAAACTGCCTCTGGCCTGCAACTTGCAGTCTTCCTGCCTCCACTTCTAGAGGGGCTGGGATTACAGTGAAGTGCCACCATAGTTGACTGTAATCCCAGCCCCTCTACCAGCCCTGGTTTATCTAATCTTTGTTTCAGTTTCTCTAAGTCTCCATGAAACCTACATAGCAATTACAGTGGAAAGAAAATCTATTGTGTCACATTACTCAAAATGGTTTTCCAACCTATCCTTTTCAAAAATTCTCCATCATTTACTCATTCATTCAACATGAACTTGGTGGGTGTCTACACTAGGCCAGGTACTATATTTGACATTATTGCTATTGTTATTGTTAGGTGCCATCGAGTTGGTATCAGACTCATAGTGACCCTCATAGGGTTTTCAATGGCTGACTGTTTCAGGATTGCCTTGGGAGTGGATTGCCAGGTCCTTCTCCCATTTTTGGGGTGCTGGGAATTGAACTCGGGACCTCAGAGACTGCAGCGCAGCACTCTACCAACTGAGCTAAATCCCAGCCCATTTGACATTAAGGATATTAAATATTATGATGGATCAAGGACATAAAAGAAAGAACCAGCCTAGTGTGGTGGTTCATGCCTCGAATTCCAGCCACTTTGGAGGCTGAGGTAGGAGGATTGAAAGTTTGAGGCATCAAGCAGCCTGAGTAAATTAGAGAGATCCTGTATAAATTAAATAAACAAATAAATAAATAAATAAAAATAATTTTTAAAAGATGGGAGAAAGTGCATCCCCATGGTAGAGTACTTCCAAGGTATGTGTGAGGCCCTGGGTTTAATTCCCAAGTACAGCAAACAAATAAACAAATGAGATAGATAAGTAAACCAAAACCTGTAATGAAATACAGTGTTTAAAAACTTTTTTTATCTTTCTCAACTTCGTAAAATTTGGTATTCATTGTAACTTATCTTGAACTCTTGAGTTAAAATGAAATTTTCTTTTCATTTGTTCTGCTATAATTCTTTTATATCTCTATTAGGAAGCCCAAGTAATTTTTTGCATTATAATTTGCTCATTCATTTCTTCATTGAATAGTTCGCTGTCTGGTGTGTGCAACATGCTTCCTCTGTGCCCTCTACTGGCTCATGAATTCTTTCAAGACATAATTGTAGGGTCTGTTTTTATTTCATAAGCATCTAGGATAAGGGTAGTATTTTGTTTTCTGTTTTAAGAAGCAAGTAAATAATGTAAGTACAGTGTTCAAAGATAATGATTTTAATAAAAATATTACACAAACCTGTGCAGCAGTGCACTCCTGTAATCCCAGTGACTTGGAGGCACAGGCAGGAAGATCATGAGTTAAAGGCCAAAGACAGCCTACAAAGTTTAGTGAGATCTTTTATCAGGATAAAATATTTGTTTAAAGGAACTTGAGATGTACCTCAGTGGTAGGGTACATGAAAAGTATCCACAAAGCCCTAGGTTCAACCTCCAGTACCACCTAAATGAATAAATAAATAAACAAACAAACAAATAAATATTAGTCATAAAGTTATATGTCTTTTATAGGAGCAAATTCTATGTTAAATTGTCTTAAAATGTGTTCAGAAAACGATGTTCACATACTCTTCTCTAAATAAAAATGTATATAATCCATTATGTTTAATCTTGGGCTTTGCTATTTAAGAACCACATAAAAAATATGTAGTGTGTGCAAAGATACATTAAAAGAACAGAGAAGCTTTGGGATAGGTAATGGAAGAAAAAAGTTATAGAAATAGACAAAGAAGCATATTATAGAGAGAGAAGGGAAAATAGTATTGACTAATTTTCATATCCATCCAACAGCAAATCTAGAATTAATGGAAGGTATAGAACAGAGGCATAAAGTAAGACTTTGATTTTAAAAATTAGGTAGAAAGTACATGCTAATGGAGAGTTTTTGGGTACATTCTTGCTGAGCCTCAATAAATATTGACTCAGAAAGCCCTAACTGCAATGTTGTAACAAAGGTAGGACATAGTATTGAATGATTTCCAACAATGCTTTTCAAGTTATAAGCCTAGGACATTCACATTTTCCAATTTTCCATTGTCTTTTAGGATTTTATCATTGTTATTAGAGAAAATATATGTTCATATATTTATGTATTAAATGTTTGTCTTTTGCTGTGCAGAAGCTATAAAATTTCATGAAATCTCCTTTGTCAATTCTTGTTATTGTTTCTTGAGCTATTGGAGGCCTTGTCAGAAAATCTTTGCCTATGACTGTATCTTGAAGTCTTTTCCCTGTTTCCCTCTAGCAGTTTCAACATTTCGCATCTGATGTTAAGGTTTTTGAACCATTTTGAGTTGATCTTTTTACAGGGTGATAGATAGGGATCTACTTTCATTCTTCCTCATGTGGGTATCATTTTCCCAGCACCATTTGTTGAAGAGATTATCTTTCCTTCAATGTAGGTTTTTGGCACATTTGTTGAACATCAGATGGCTGTGTCTGTGTGGGTTTGTTTCTCAGTCCTTTATTCCATTTCATTGGTCTATAAATCTGTTTTTGTGCCAGTACCATGCTGTTTTGTCACAATGGCTCTGTATTATATGTAAATTGAAATCAGGTATTGTGATAACCCACTGTGTTGCTCTTTCTGTTCAGGACTTCTGTGGAGATTAGAGGTCTTTTGTGCTTCCATATGAATTTTAGGATTTTTTTTCTTTTTCTGTGAATAATGTCATGGAAATTTTCATGAGGATTGCATGGAGTCTGTAGATTGCTTTCAATAATATAGCCATTCTCCCATGAAAATGGGAGGGCTTTCACATTTTAGTGTTTTCTCAAGTTTTCTTCTTCAGTGTTTTACAGGTTTGTTTTTTTAATTATAGAAGTCTTTGATCTCTCTGCTGAGGTTTATGTCTAGATATTTTGTTCATTTTGACACATTGTGAGTAGCATTCTTCTCTGGTTTCTTTCTCAGCCTGTTTGTCATTGGAATACAGAAAAGCTACTGATTCTTATATGTTGATTTTGGATCCTGCCACATTATTGAACATGATCATCTGGTAGTCTTTAGGGTCTTTTAAGTATAGGATTAGGTGATATATAAATAGGGACAATCTGAGTTCTTCTTTTCCTATTGGATCACTTTTATTTCTTTCTCTTGATTTACTGCTCTAAGGATTCCAGTGCTAAGTTGGAGAAAGTGGACACTCCTGTCTCATTTCTGATTTTAGAGAAAATGCTACAAGTTTTTTTATATGCCCTTTATTTTGCCAAATATGTTCCTTCAATTTTTAGTTTCTTCAGGGACTTTATCCTGAAGAGATATTAAACTTGGTCAAAGGTCTTTTCTGCGTTTATTGAGATAACCATGTGATTTCTGTCTTGGAGTCTTTTTATGTACTATATTATATTTACTGATTCTATATGTATAAAACAACCCTTGCAATCTTGGAATGAAACCAATTGATCACAGTGTATGATCTTTTTAAACATGTTGAAGTCAATTTACGAGTATTTTATTAAGAATTTTTTCATCTGCTGGGTGCGGTGGCTCTTGCCTATAATCCCAGCCACTTGGAAGTCAAAGGCAGGCGGATTACATATTTGAGGCCAGAGGCAGCCCACGTAACTTGGAAAGACCTTGTCTCAACACAAAAATTTAAAAATGGGCTGGGTTGCAGCTCTGTGGCAGAGTACTTGCAATGTGTGGATGAGGCCCTGGGTTCAACCCCCATATACTTAAAAATAAAAAAGAATTATTTTTTCATCTATGTTTGTCAAAGAAATTGGGCTATAGTTTTCTTTTCCTGTTGTATCTTTATTGGGTTTTGCTATCAGGGTGATACTGGCCTCACAGAACATGTTTGGTCATGTTCCTTACATTTTTATTTTATGGAATGGTTTGAGGAGTGCTTGTATCAATTCTTCTTTAAAAGTCTGGTGGAATTTGGCAGTGAATCCATTCAGCCCTGGACTTCTCTTTGTTAGAAGACTCTTGATTACAGCTTCAATCTCATTGCTCATTGTAGATCTATTTGTTTATATTCTCTTCACTAAATTTTGGTAGATCAAATGTCTCTAGGAATTCATTCATTTCATTTAGATTTTCCAGGTAGGTTTTTGGATTATAAGATTTCCAAATATTCTCTGATGATTCTCTAGATTTCATTGGTATCTTTTGTAATGTCCCCTTTTCATCTCTAATTTTATTAATTTGTGTCTTCTCAATTTTTATTTTGGCTAGTTTGGCTAAGTGTTTGTTGAACTTATTTATCTTTTCAAAGAACCAACTCTTTGTTTCAACAATAATTGGTAGGTCCTTTTAGTCTCCATTTCATTGATTTCTACATTGCTTTTTAGTATTTATTTCAATCTACTAATTTAGGTGGGAGAAGGATCTCCCTGGCAATCCACTCCCAAGGCAATCCTGAAACAGTCAGCCATTGAAAACCCTATGAGGGTCGCTATGAGTCGGATACCAACTCGGCGGCACCTAACAACAACAACAACAACCATTGTTATAATAAGACATATGTATTCTTTATGTTCAGTAGTGTTTGTTTTACTAAATTTGGTGCATTGAAATTTGGTGCATATATATTTTATAATTGTTATAACTTTTTGATGGGTAGCTTCCTTTGTTTATGTGTAGTGACCTTCTTTATCTCTTCTAATATTGACTAGAAGTCTACTTTGTCTGGTATAGGGATGACTACTCCTGATTTTTTATTTATTTATATTTTTTGGCTTCCACATGCTTGGTACATAAATTTCTATCCTTTCACTTTCTATCTGTCTGTGTATGTGTGATTCCCAGTGAGGTATGTTTCTCACAGACAAAAATAGTTGGATCTTATTTTTAATCCAATCAGTATATGTCTTTCAGTTGGAGAGTTATTATCACTTATATTTAGGGTTATTATTGAGAGGAAATTGTAGATTCTTATAACTGTGTGGAGTGTTTTCCAGATGGTTCAGATATTGTTTGTTTTTTCTCCCTTATTCGTTGTACATATTTACTGTGTTAGGATTCATTCTTTTGAGGTTCTCATTTGTTAATCTGTTCCTTTCATGAAATTTATTCTTTCTTACACTTTTGTGATTGAGTTGTCTTTCTACCTCCTGTGGGTGTAGAATTCCTTTAAGTATCTTTGGCAATTCTGGCTTGATCATTATAAATTGTTTTAGTGTTTGTTTGTCTTGGAAGGCCTTTGTTTCTCCATTGATTTTAAATGATAACTTTGTTGGATATTATAATCTTGGCTGGCAAGTACTTACCTTCATGGTTTAAAATATATTTTCCTATGCTTTCCTTGATTTTAGAGTTTCTCTTGAAAGATCTGATGTTATTTTGATGCGTTTGCCTTTGCAATGAGTTGGTGTTTTTCTCTTACAGCTTTTAACATTATTGTTGTTCTTGCTATTGTTATTGTTCTATAACATTGGCATTTTAGCCATAATGTGTCATAGAAAAGCTTTTTTTGCTCAAGTCTATTTGGAGTTCTAAAATACCTCTTGTGGTTGGATGTCTATTTCATCCCCCAGACTTGGGAAATTTTCTGCTAAAATTTCATTAAATAGGTTTTCTATGTCTTTCTTGGGTCCTTTTTCTCCCCCTGGATTCTTGTTGTTGTTGTTGTTAGGTGCCGTCAAGTTGGTATCCGACTCATAGCAACCCTCATAGGGTTTTCAATGGCAGACTGTTTTGGGATTGCCTTGGGAGTGGATTGCTAGGCCCTTCTCCCATTTTTGCGGTGCTGGGAATTGAACTCGGGACCTCAGAGACTGCAGCGCAGCGCTCTACCCACTGAGCTAAATCCCAGCCCCCCTGGATTCTTAGGTCTTCTTTTTCTTTTCTGATTCTCATTTTTTATTTTAATTTTTACTTTATCTTATTTTATTTTATTTTTGATACTGGAAGGTTGAACCCAGGGCCTTCTACATACCTTGCAGTGCACTACTACTGAGCTGCAACTCCAGCCTATTTCTTTTCTTCTTTCTTTCTTTCTTTGTTTCTTTCTTTCTTTCTTCCTTTCTTTCTTTTTCTTTTTTTCTTCTTTTTAATTCTAAATCAGAGTCTCACTAAATTATGCTTCAAATGTATGATCCTCCTGCATCAGCCTCCCAAGATTCTGGGATTATAGGTGTGCACCACCACACTCAGCTTAGATTTTACCTCTTAATAGTGTCCCAACATTCTTGAAAGTCATGTGTCTTAATTTGGTTTTCTTTATTGATATCTGAATGTAGTATTCTTCAATCTTATGTTCCATCCTTGATATTCTTTCTTCTGCTTGATCTAATCTACTGCTGATGCTTTTGACTCTGTTTTTTTTGTTTTTGTTGTTGTTTTTGTTTTTTTGTTTTAGTTCTTCATTTCCATTGTGCTGGGGTTTAGAGCAATTGGTAAAGCATTGTTTCGCACTTTCTGAGGACCTAGGTTCAATCCCTAGCACTGAAAAAATGGGAGGAGAATGTAGCAGTCTGTTCCCAAAAAACTAATCCCCAAACAATCAGGTATTGAAAACCCCACGAATGTTGTTATGAGTCAGACCCAACTCAACGGCACTTAACAAGAAGAAGAACAAGAACAAATCATCTCCAATATTTCTGTTTTTTTTCCCCCAAAAAATCTCAATTCCTTTGCTAAATTTCTTAACCATTTTGCTGAGTTTGGATTCTAAATTTTTGGCTTTTTTATATAGGTTCTGGATTGATAAACTTAATTCATTCCTCTGCTTGTGTGTATCCTCTTTGAAGTTATTCATCATTTTAAAGTAGATGTTTAGATTCTGTGTCTGGTAGTTTAACCATTTCAGTATCTTTGAATTCAGTAATTGAGGAGTTATGGTCTTTTGGAGGAGACTTTTTGCCTTGCTTTATCATGTTTCTTGGGTTTTGGTTTTGTAATTTGTGCATTTGTTGCAATGGATATTTCTTCCAATTGTATTTGGGGATATTCTTAGTGAGCACCTTTCTCTTTAGAACTCAATCCCTACTACCACTCCAAGAGGAGAAAATAAACCACCTTTGGATGAGGCTTCTGTTTGCCCTCTTGCTCCAAGGATCCAAGGTTAGAGACCTGTCCTGATCACTTCTCACTGAGTAGCCCTTCTGTTATTTATACTTTGAGACTTTCCTACTGCCTCCTATATGATTTCTGTGCTTTTCTAGTCTTTTTGTCTTGCAATAGTCTATCCATTTTTATCCTGACTCTTATTCTTCACCATTTTCCATGGAGGCAGCTTCTAATCCACCCACTCTAAGTAATATTTTAAAATGTACATTTCTGAAGCATAAAATTTAAAGGTAAAAAAGTTCTCTGGTGTATTCATAAATTGACAAGTCATTAAAAATTCATTAGTACCTATAAGGTGTTCATAAATTCATATAAATGTCATAATTGAAAGTTCACTTTGATTTTACAAAACAATTTTCTTTCATAATATAAGAAATTAGACAATTATGGAGATTGGATACACAATTAAATAGTGAATATATGCATAGCCTCAAATACTTGGCATGTTTGATGATCCTTTTGCTATTTTTTGCAATCAGTTATAATATTTATGATATTTATATAAAGACAAGAGTAGCAATATTTAAAAGACAGGAATATAAAACTTTGTACAAAATTTTATTTTGTGACACATGACATTAACAAGCTTGGTAGTGGGAAGGAATAGAAATCCTAAAATAGCAAATGAAAACACAGGCAATAAGAAAAGCAGCATAATAAAGACATTGATAAAAGAAAAGCTTGAAGATTCACAGGAAAAACACATCAAGTGACTATGGTAATTACCTTGAACCATGTAACTACCTTGGACCTCAATTTTTTCCCTGTAGAGCAAGGATATTGTAAGATCATCTGAAAGGTCCCTTTGAACTATAATCATCTCATTTTATAAAATTCCTTCTATATTTAACACCAAATAAAATGCATCTCAAATGCTTTGAGAATTAGGCAATGTTTCTTCTGAAGAAAAGAAAGATGTAGCGATTATGACTTTGAGAATTTCTGTCAACTCTCAATTATCCAGCTTTGTTATTACCCATTACATTTATTTATTTCTGGTCTTTCCATTGCCCACTTTTCAGTCATTTCCCTGCTTATGAAGACCAGAGATCTTGTTAGGAATGGATAATGTGGGAAACTAAAATCAGCAAATGATACAATTTTGTCCTTCTAAACACATAAGAGTATGAAATAGATTAAAATGAGATCTTTGAATTAACCATGGGCCAAAAGATTTTCCTTTTCATTGCTGCAAATAATTAAGCTTAGCTATTAAGATTGCACATGATCTTAATGAATATTTCATTTTTGACAATAATGTCCACAAAAACTTTGAAATGTAACTATAATTATATACTTATTGATACACTTAGTCATTAGAATCTTGACTGATAAGAATATTAACAATGACAGCTAGAGAGGGATATCCATTTAAAGATTGCAAGCAATTGTATCCTTGAGTCAGGAACATAGTAATAAAAAAGAAGGAATTCATTCTAAGAAAACTTGATTTCATTTGAATGTGACATAGACATGTTTCCTGATGGAATAAGCAGATATAGCAGTGAAGCATACAGTTAATGATTAGTCCAACTAATATGTAAATGCAAATATATTTGAGTACTTTTAGCAAACACAACAAATAAATGAAATGTATTAATCTGATCGTAAACTTGTATTCAGAGGAATACAAGTTTACTTGTTATAAAGATTTGGATTCATGAAATATTTTATGTTCTTGTAAGTCAAAAAGCCTTTAATTAATAGTACTTTTGTAATTATAAAAATAATTACTGATTTTCTTAATAGGCAATCATAAAATTTATTTAATATTTTTGTTATCATCAGCATTTAAATATGTCTTATTTATTATTGTCCCAGTTTTATGCATATTTGTGTCTGAGGAAAATGGTCCTGTATAAATCTCTTTATCATGGACAGAAAAGGGCATTTATCCTTTCATTCAACACTTAAATGTATTATATCATTGGCTCAAATATAAGTGTTAAAAATATCACATAAGGTATCACAAAATATTACCATTGACATTGAAGAAAAGGTTTCCAAAGAGAACCATCAGGAGAAAATAGTTAAGATGGCAAAGATAAATATCATTTTAGAACTATTAGAGTAGAAGAAAAGAGAACTTAGTATAGAACTGGAATCAATTTGAGTTAAAAAAGAAAAAAAGTGGGGATTTATAACAAAGAAGCAGAGTTTAAGTAAATGTGTCAGTGGATGGAAAATTATTATGAAAAGATATTAAAGGTACAGAGATTATCCCCCACACAGCCCAGTGCTGGGTAAGAAGATTTTTGTTAAACTGTCTTAATAGGATTCTTGCTGAAGCTAGGCCAGGCAAGGGTGGATGACTGTTTTTAAACTGATTGAATGGGATCCTTACTATAACTGGGCTATGCAGATCCAGCAATGATGAGGTCAATGTAAAGAAGAAAGCTCAATGGATTAAAATTTGTTCAAGGAGAAAGTCTTTGTCATTTTAAAAATGTGTTACCAACTTGATCACTACTCTTACTTTGATTTGGTTAATTATCTATGGTATTAGATTGTTATAGTTGCCTTCTACATTTTAACATTTCTGAAACAAGGTTGCAGCCTAATTTTAAAGTATATATTTATATTATAGTCTTTCTTTTCCTGAAAAATTATATCAAACTATACCATTAAGTCAAGATAGTCCTAGAATTAAGAAAATAATTTACATATCCAGTAGTATAAACTTCTCATACTCCACTGAAAATATCAAGTAACCCTAAGAACTTATAAAGTTTATCATTATATTAAAAAATAAGTAAGATAGTTGCCTGATGAGATTTTTTAAAAAGACTTTTATTTAAATTCAACATGAGATTTTTTATGTCAAGGGAAAACAGAGAACACTCTATGTGTGTTAAAGACCATCTTCTACATCCTTCATCTAATAAGTGCCTCTTAAGGGAAATAAATAAACTTCTTGGAAAGAATATTCAACCATTCTAAGTATTATATGCATTATATTGATAATAATGTTCTTTCTAGGTCAGTGGTTAGAACAGGATATTATTTGAAAATAATAGTAGTAGTTGAAACTAAAAGCTCAATGTACATTTAACTGCATTATTAAAATCAAGCTTTAATGGCATAATTTGACAATGTATAAAAATATATTTCAAGGTTCTGAAGAATCATTGTAAAATACATGTTTATTTATACTTCGTGTCTATGTCTATGGTAAAAACTAAATAGGTAAGATTTGAATCCAGAAATAGTAAGATTCATTGAGTCTATGACAAAGTATCACAAGACTAACTTGCCATCAACTCTTTCTCCAGAAACTGTTTACATTAAAGGATAATGCTCTGTTTAGAAAATTTCCTGGACCTGGACCTAGAACTTCCTCTTTGCTATGTCTGTAATATATCTGGTTCCCTCTTCTGAGTGAGGGTGAGTGGAAATGAGGTTTCTAGGCCACCAGGATCTGGTCTGTCTGCTGCCCTGTAGAGGAGGGACTTGGCTAGAAATAAAGGAATACAGAACAAAACCAACCCAAAGCAGTAAAGGCAAGTTCAGCAACTAGCAACTGGAAATAAAGTTTTAAGAAAAGTAAGGGCTAGAAAAGTCCTGAGACAATGAGAAACTTTTATAAAATGCCAGTTGAAGAGCTCTTGGTAAAGCAGACAGTTGTCCTGAGCAGGACAGACAAGTCAAACATGTGCTAGCCTTAGGAAAAGAGTATAATAATCAAAACTATGAGGTATTATTGGGAGAAGGACCTGGCAACCCCCTCCCAAAAATCAATCTGCCATTGAAAACCCTATGAACAGCAGAGAAGCACTGAAAATAGAGTTTCCCCTGTTGTACAGAGGGTCGCTATGAGTCGGATACTGACTCGACGGCACCTAACAACAACAACAACATGAGGTATTAAGGAACATTTCACTCACCACTTAACAGGAAACAGTTTACAGAACACTGCCCAGCTCTAAAGTCAAACTGTAGGTCTAGTAAGAAATAAAAAGAAATGCTTCATGAGAATGCGTTCTCTTTCAAGCAAATGATTTGGAAAGAAAAAGTTGCTTGTTATTAACCAGTAACACTGGAAATATAAAAGAATCATCATAGTAGCACATGCCTGTAATCTAAGCATGGAAGAAACAGACAGGAGGATTGCAAGTTTGAGGCCAGCCTGGGCTACATAGAAAGATCCTGTCTAAATAAAGAAAGAAAAGAAAAGAGAAAAGAAAAGAAAGGAAAAGAAAAGAAGGAAGGAAGGAGAGAAAGAAAGAGAGAGAGAAAGAAAAAGAAAGAAGAAAGAAAGAAAGAGGGAGGAAGGAAGGAAGGAAGGGAGGGAGGGAGGGAGGGAGGGAGGCAGGGAGGGAGGGAAGAAAGAAAGAAAAAGAAAAAGAAAGAAAGAGAAAGAAAGGAAGAAAGAAAGGAGAGAAAGAAAGAAAGAAAGAAAAAGAAAGAAAGAAAGAAAGAAAGAAAGAAAGAAAGAAAGAAAGAAAGAGCGGGCAAAGGAAGGAAAGGGAGGGGAAGGGAGGGGAAGGAAGGAAGGAAGGAAGGTAGGTAGGCAGGCAGGCTTGAACTTGCTTAAATATATTTATAATTTGTAGTAAATATTTTGTGTTTTTTGCTTAGCAGATATATCTTGGTTTGGTTCTGATTTTCAAATTTCAGTTAAAATGCACCTAATCATTCCACAACCATATTTTCTTGGACTATAAATTAGCTAGTTAGTGAATGGGATTCTCACTTTCTTTTAACCCTGTGGCTCATGTTAATGTAGATTTCTAACTTGACACTCACATTAATTTTCTTAGCTACCTATATCATGAGACATTTCTCATTGCCCTCTAATTGTTCACTTTCCTAATCCAGAAGCACTTGCCACTCCTCCCTCTTCCTTCAGGATTTTTGAATTTTCTCAACCACTCATCTACCTAAAAACTGAAGCAAGGTATTTTTATTTATTTGTTATATTTGTTTATTTGGCTTTCACTTCAGACAATTTTTGTTGTATACCTGACTACAGAGACCAGCCTGAGTCGCAGATAAATTAATGTGAAAAGGGGGAGAAATAGTTACATGAAAAACAGAACATAAATCTGTATCTCTGTAAATTATCTTGGCCTTCCTATTTGCAGTGGTTTCTCAACGCAAATCTCATTCTTCTTATCTACCGTTACTACATAACTCCCCCAACTTTATTGCTGACACCACATGTGTGGAGTTTCTCCAGAAAATTTTAGTTAAATTCCTGGGTAGATATCAATTGGATATATGATCATTTAATTCAATTCTGACCCTAATTGTAGTTAGCACACACTCGACAGTTAAAGGGCTCCATCCTGCAAGTACCCCCTCTCCTTCAGATGCCAATCATAAACACAGTTTGTCACCTGTGCTCCTGATCAATTGGCTTTAAATCAGTGCTTCCCATGACCCTCTGCTTAGACCCCATAATTTTGTGTGTGTATGTGGTCCTGCAGGCTCAAACACACACACATATGCACACAAAAGATTATGTGCATGGCACAGTGTTGGGCAGTGTTTTGTTCTGCTGTGAATAGGGTTGCTATGAGTCAGACCCTACTGGACTGCACCTAACACACATGCACACATACACACCCCATATTATCACAGTCCTTATTTAACGCAGGGAGATAGCTTAAGTAGCCATTCCTTAGTACCTAGTAAGGCCTATTGATCCAAGTAGCTAGATCTTGCTTTACTTTTCATTTGATTTTGGATATTTCTTCAAGAAATACCAAGTATACTTTTTCTTCAAAACATTCTTTTCTTCTTCTGCATTTGCCTTATACATATATCAAATCAAAGATGAGATGTATTGACTCTTCACTTTTTTGTTATTTCATTCATTAGAAATCTTATTTGCTTTTCTCTTTCCGTTCTAAGTGGAATTGTCAAGCTGGATTTTTATTTCACAGATTCATTTTCATTCTTTTTTTGTTGTTTGCTAGCTCCTTTAAATGATTTGTTTTTAAGTTTACCAGTAATAATTTTCAATAATAATCACTTCCTATCAGAGTTTTTCATGGATTCATTGATCTCTTGGACTTTTCTGTGACTATAAAAAAGAATATTATAAAAGCCTTTGCCCTAGTTATTTTTAAGAGGTTAACACTTAGTAGTTCATCTCATGACAACTGCCTTCTTTGGAATATTTATACATGCTTGCTATATTTACCTTTGTTTACCCTTTAGAAGAAAGCATGTGTTTGTTCTTCATTATAATTAAAATAGTACTTTAAGAGGCTGGCTTTCTTGTTTGTTTCTGCAGTTGTTGGGAGTTGAACCCAGGGAGGCCTCACTCATGCTAGGCAAATGCTCTGTCATCCAACTGCATGCCGCTCTTTTTTATTTTTTATTTTGAGACAGGGAATTGCTAAATTATGCAGGAGCCTCTGGCCTAAAACTTGTAACTCTCCTGCCTCAGTCTCCAGAGTCATTGGGACTATCTATATGAGCAATGACACCTGGCTACTTTTGGAATTGTTATGGTTGTCAAAGAGGGAAGAGAAAAGATTAGATTGTCTGCATCCTCAAGCTGGTAAATGGGAACTGGGGTTTTCTGTGAAGCACAAAGGTATGGAGGAAGAACCCCTTAGAGAAGAATGCAGAGAGGAAATGAGCAGTTGCTGCTGTGGGGATGTGGTGTGATAGTTGGAGCTTAGCTTGAGGTCTCGTTCTCTTGTCCATCCTGGCATGTCTGTTCTTACCTGTCCCAGTGAGAACTCCTTCCACAGGGAGCCTCTGTGCCCCTAAGAGGTTTAGTGAGAACATACTGCAACTTCCTTTTGGTGCCAAAATGTCCACTCCATCCATTTCCTCTTCTGGGATTTGGCACATATATGAATTTCTCCTGCCTGACATTGTCATGGCCACCCATTTTAACTTATTTTTGATGATTCGATTAAACTCATTTCCAGGCGAACTTCTCCATTGAAATCATCATCCCACAGACTTGCTAATATTTCACTACAGCCAATCTTTTCTGTATTATATTTTGCAGAACTACCTTGTATATTTTGTCATTTCAATGGAAATTTTAGAGTAAGAAATTCAGATATGCTGGTTCAAGTCATCAACCTGAAATGGAGGTCTTTCCTTTATTCTAGCAGAGCATTTCTAACACCTATGAAAAGTAAGAAATTGGATTTTGACAGTACTTTTGAATTTCTCAAACATGTTCTGTGGAATAATGAAAGGTCTACACAGTGCTGAGATTTTTGTGTGTAAGTGGGGGAAAAATTCCATATAAATGCTAAGACCAACCATTCCTCAAGCTGAAGTGTTCTTTTGCATAACTTAATTTGCATTTTTCAATAGGATACCAATATATTCAAAAAAAAAAATAGAAGAAAGGAAAATGAAAAACTCCTACTTAGGATTCTGTCTCTGATTTACCTTCCTGTCATGTTTGAGAATCTAAAAAGAAGGAGTATTTAAATTATGTGTAAGATAATACATTTATATTGATTAAATATTACATATTGTAGACTGCTTAAATTTAATGTGTTGACTATTGTTTTTTCCTCACAGAATAATTAACAATTATAGTGAATTTAAAATTCCACACCTTCATCTATATACAAGGGCTCAAATAGTTGATACCTCGTTTAAATCTGTAGTTGGTTTGACTGCCTGAATCATACCTGTGATAAGAGAATTATTGAAGTTACTAATTATATTATTTTTCCTTCTCCCATAGTAAGATAAGGAAAAGTGATTTGATTGTTCAAATATTATTACCAATGAATATCATCTTGTTTTTGATGATGTTTATGTCTAGTTTGTACAAATCATCTATTGTTCCTGCTTTAGTGAGTCTGTACTGACTTTTCACTTTATTATCACTGATTGATTTTTTTTAAATAAGTATAAACACCAATGTAAGTACAAACCTGCAAGATTTGTTGGCTGCATATTTGCTTATTATTTCAAATGAGTTTTATTTTTCTCAGTGTTTTCTAATTCTACAAAGAATGCAAAAAAGAGTCTATTTGGTATAGCTTTGTCTGTAGGAAAATGTATTGAATGGCTACTATTCACTCATTACTTTTAGAGTTGAAATGTTGGAGAGTCATTTATTGTGTGGCCCTTGGTTTCAAAAAGCTCATTTTATCCTTGTTCAAAAAGTTTTTCAGTGGGTTGTTTTTAGTAGGTACTAGTACCAAGTTATTGTTGTTGTTGTTGTTGTTGTTGTTGTTGTTGTTAGGTGCCGTTGAGTCGGTATCCGACTCATAGCGACCCTCATAGGGGTTCCATCAAATCAGGTCTGATTCACAGTGACCCTATGTACAACATAACTAAACACTCTCTGACACTGTGCCATTCCTGGGACTATCATCAGTTCTCTGCTATTCATAGAGTTTTCACTGGTAAATTTTTTTTGGGGGGGGGGTGGGGAGTGGGCTGCCAGGTCCTTCTCCCTAGCCTGCAGCACTTGGTTTTCCCAGGCAATCTCCCATCCAAGGACTAACCAGGCAAGCACTGCTTACCTTCTGAAATCAGGTGTGATCAGATGCCAGGGTGTTATGGCTGCAGACAGTACCAAGTTATATACTATTGTTGTTGTTGTTGTTAGGTACTGTCGAGTCGAGTCTGACTCATAGCAACCCTATGTACAGCAGATCGAAACACTTGTCGATTCTGTGCCAGGCAAACAATCTTATTTATGTTTAAGCCCATTGTTGCAGACACTGTGTCAATCCATCTGGTGGATGGTTTTCCTCTTTTGCGTTGACCTGCCACTCTTCCAAACATGATGTCCTTCTCCAGGGATTGTGCTCTCCTGACTACATGTCCGAAATATGTAAGACGCAGTCTGGCCATTTTTGCTTCCAAGGAGCACTCTGGTTGTACTTCTTCTAGGACAGATCTGTTGGTTCTTTTGGCAGTCCATGGTATATTCAATAGACGTCTCCAGCACCACAATTCAAAAGCATCAATTCTTTTTCTGTCTTTCTTGTTCAATGTCCAGCTTTCACAACCATATGATGCCACT
>VMDO01033763.1:0-17634 GCA_007922755.1 Pedetes capensis
AAGTACAACCAGAGTGCTCCTTGGAAGCAAAAATGGCCAAACTGCGTCTTACATATTTTGGACATGTAGTCAGGAGAGAACAATCCCTGGAGAAGGACATCATGTTTGGAAGAGTGGCAGGTCAACGCAAAAGAGGAAAACCCTCCACCAGATGGATTGACACAGTGTCTGCAACAATGGACTTAAACATAAATAAGATCATTTGCCTGGCACAGAATTGGCAAGTGTTTCGATCTGCTGTACATAGGGTCGCTATGAGTCGGACTCGACTGGACGGCACCTAACAACAACAGCGATGAAGTGCTTGGAGCCAGTGTGGCTGTGTTCAGAATCTCCCTTCTCTTCTGGACTCTGCACTACCATTCATACCCCTTCTGCTTCCCCAGGGATAAGGCTGCTCTAGATCAACCCAAAGAATACTCAAGTACTCCGTAAATTTATGTCTGAAGTTCAGAATGAGTAAGTCAAAAGGGAATATATCTCACTCGAAAATTTCTAGAGGACAGACTTGAGGAGGAAATGAACAAATGGATCCACACTCTGGAAAAACTTGTCTGTCCCCCATGTTCTCCTGTGACAGGTTTTGGAAGTTGAGTTCCTACTCACTCAGCACACTGACTGGCACAGAAAATGTGATCAACAAATAATAATTGATGAACCAATCAATCAATAAATAAATTTGTAGGCAGCCAGTGGGAAAATTTTACAAAGCAAAAGAGAGAAATTAAAGGTAACCAATTTTACTACATTTATTTATTTGTTTGTTTGTTTGTTTGTTTGTTTATATGCAGGATCTCACCATGCTGCCCAAGCTGGCCTCAAAATGGTGATCCTCCTGCCTCTGTCTCCTGAGTGCTGAGATAACAGGCTTCCACCACATCTGGCTCAGTTCTACTACATTTAAGCAGTGCTAAATGTGTGACCAACGTGTTAATGACTTCACAAAGGGGGATGAAGAATTACAGAAAAATTATAAATTTTCAGTACAGAAATAATACTTGCTGGGTGATATGTTGCCAAGAAAGAAGGGCAAGAGAAGAAGCACCTGAAGAGTAAGTACTTATGTTGTAGAAAATGTTGGCTGTTAAGAGATGATTTACATTGATCCACAATGTGCTGGAATTGATAAGTTTGTAAGTAAGACAAGAAAGGGATTTCTAAGATGGAGAAGTGACCTGTTAGAGAAAAAGAAAGGAAGGATGGAGGGAAGGAAGGAAGGAGGGAAGGAAGGAAGGAAGGGAGGGAGGAGAGAGAGAGAGAGAGAGAGAGAGAGAGAGAGAGAGAGAGAGAGGAACTACATGACTACAAAGTACAAAAATTGAAACTGAGCCCATATTTAGGAGCCTCATCAGTGGCGAGGGCATTTTTTACCAATTATAGTGAGAAAGCAGTCTGATGTTTACTTAAGAAGAAAGAAAAACCTGGGCTAAGTAGAGAAAAAAATCTCCTATTTAACAAATCTTTCAAAAATACTGCAGAGCACGTGGTGCATGCATGAAATCCCAGCACTTGGGAAGCTGAGACAGGAGGATATCGAGTTGGAGGTCACCTGAGTTACATAGTCACCCTGTCTTAAAAAACAAAACCAAAGAAGCAAGCAAACAAATAAAAAAGAAACAAAAATCTCTTCCTTTTAGAGCATATTTTACCCATAAACTGCAAACATCATTTCCCCTATACTCATTTTACACAAAATGTGAGAACATTTCAGAGCCATGTTAAAATGCACTTGGATTTCTCAGTTAAAGTATTATTTACTTTTTTCTAGTCTAACAATGTCCTCAATTTGTCAGTGGCATAGAAGGCAGCTTAGAAGAAGCACTTAAGCATGTCAACAAAGCAAAGTACATTTATACCCATTTAAAAACTGTTCAACGCATTAGCTAGTGAAACAAAAGGAGCAGCAGGATTAAAGAATTAATTAAACTTTACAAATAGCGCTTCAAGTAGATGTAGAATTGCTGTAAGCATGAAAAATACTATCTGCAGTACTCACTTGTTTCTAACAAAAATGAATAAACTCCTTAAAGTACAAGGAATAATTTAGGAATGGGGAAAGAATACAGAAGAGCTTATGAGTTTTTATTAAGGATGCATAATTAGAAATGGGTAGTGCTATATATAGGCCTGCAGCCATAGCCCTGTGGCATCCGATCCCGTCAGATCTCGGAAGCTAAGCAGGGTCGGGCCTGGTTACTACCCGGATGGGAGACCGCCTGGGAACACCAGAAGCTGTAGGCTTGGGAGAAGGACCTGGCAACCCCCTCCCAAAAGTCGATCTGCCATTGAAAACCCTATGAACAGCAGAGAAGCACTGAAAATAGTGTTTCCTCTGTTATACTGAGGGTCGCTATGAGTCGGATACCGACTCGAGGGCACCTAACAACAACAACAACAACAAGTGCTATACATGGATGAACACTCAACAACAAATACTTATTACGTATAGTCAATACTTCACTTGGTAAAAGGAAGGCAATTTCAGTAGAAAGATGGATACTTGAACTTCCAGTAAAAATGCTTTCATATAACTGAGGCGCATGTGCTCTAAATGCAAGAGGAAGGTCTTGCGTAGTTCGAATGAGCTTCTGTAATAAAATCACAATAGTAAATCACTTTTGGAAAGATCCCTTGAGGAAATATATTCGAATATGATCTTATGCTTGAAAACAATCATGGAAGAAGGGAGTTCAAAACTTATTTACTCTTCTTATTAGAATTACATGGTAGGCATACTATCCACATATATATACAGTGGCTTTCACTTGTGGCTTGGGAGGTACATCCTGACAAAAGATTTCATGAGCCAACTTCCTTTCATGCCTCTTGAGAGATGTTTTAATTATCTTTGCTCTATATATCTGTTAACTGGGACATAAAAATAATTCTTCCCTCAGTTCTACCCTGGAGATATGATGTCAGCAAAGTGGCTCTGCAGTCATTGGAAGTTTTTATTTGAATCAGCAAGTGAGAGATAAGAGACAAAACTTTACAGCAGGCCAGAATCTTTCCAACTAATATAGTGATTGCTTATAAAGAGAAGAAAATAAAATATTCCTTTGTTCCCAGCAGAGTTGACCTATGTTATTTTGTTATACTTAATGTCTTCTAATTACAGTACTTGATGTAATTCATGCAATATAAAAGAATCAATTATTTGATATTACTACCCAACTGACTATCCAAGACATGTTGTTTGGTGCAATTGAATCAGATATGACTCATAGAGACCCTGTGTACAATAGAACAAAACACTACCCAACACTGCTGTGCACATGAACTTTTTAATGTTTTAGCCCATTGTCACAGCTACTGTTTTTCTTTTCATTTTGAGTCATGCCTCATGGGCAAAAAAAGGTCCCACAGGCTCTTCTCCATTCCTATCATTAAGGTCTACTCTGCTTTTAGGAGATAACTCTTCTCCAGTCATGTCTGGAAGGCTCATTTTCCAGTATTATATTTGACAGTACCTCTCTGCTACTCATAGAGTTATCAATGGCTAATGGTTTTGAGAGTAGGCTGCCAGGTCCTTCAACCTAGTCTGTCTGGAAGCTCAGTTGAAACCTGTCCACCATGGGTGGCTCTGCTGGTATCTGAAATTCCAATGGCATAGCTTTCAGCATCACAGCAACACACAAGCCCCCACAGTATGACAAGCCGAAAGACACATGGGGGATAATAAACTTACTGACAATAAAATATTTCTTAAATATTTTCTGGTAGTATTAATGCTACACAACTGTTGCCACAAGGTAAGAACAAAGGTGAGCTGATCAAAGTTCTTGCACTGCTACAAAAACACAGTGTTCTTTAGAATCCTAAAGAGAGCACTCTTCTATTAATGGCTCAATTCTCACACCACTTACCTCACTTGGACTACTTTAAAACTTTTATCCATAGAGTATGTCATGATATTCTTTGGTTTTCTTTTAATTTCTCCTCTGGTCTTTTCTCATCTTGCTATAACAATTAAGTTACTACTCCCTGTACTAAGTCACTTTCTTATTGCAATGAGTCAAAGTCCCAGACAACAGTTACTGATATGCAATGAAATACCTTTTAAACTACAAATTGCAAAAGATAGGTATTATTCATTAATGATAGTACAAAGAATCAACACAATATGCACAGAAGTTCCTTATATTCAGATCAGATATTGATGCATGACATGGTTGGGGATCACTCTCTTCTGCATAGACTTAGGGTAAGATGTGAGTCCCAATCCATCATCCAAATTCCTCCCATATATCTGTTACATATATTTCTTTGAATAAGGGCTCAAAAAGTTGCACCAGAAAATAAGAAAAAAATTGTGATATCGGCCATCATTGATTCTCAGAATGATAAATGCATGCCTAGTGGTTTTGGATTGACAAAAGAACCAACAGATCTGTCCTAGAAGAAGTGCAACCAGAGTACTCCTTAGAAGCAAGGATGGCTAGACTGCATCTTACATATTTCAGACATGTAGTCAGGAGGGACCTCGTGTTTGGGAGAGTGGCAGGTCAACAAGAAAAGGGAATCCCTCCACCAGATGGATTGATACAGTGTCTGCAACAATGGGCTTGAACACAAATAAGATCATGTGCCTGGCACAGAATCAGTGAGTGTTTCGATCTCTGTACATAGGGTCACTATGAGTCAGACTCAACTCAAAGGCACCTAACAGCAACAGTGGTTTTGGATGGATGGACGCTTCCTCCCAAGAATAGGACTGTGTTAAAGATATCCCCTACATAAATACAAGCCTAGACTGGCTTTGCTGCAACACAATGCCCTACCAATCTCAGTGGTGTGAGTGATTGTATGTATAACATATAACTGACAATGAGGGCAGGTGCTCCCTCTTTGCCCCGACAAAGTGATTCAAAGCGAATTTTGTATGCATGTAATTGCTATATTTTTATTTGTTCACACTTTAGGACTTAGCTCCAGGCTTTCCTTTGAATGAGTGTAAACAGAGGAACAAACCCTTCCCATTTAAAAAGTGACTTCCAGATGTCCACAGTGAAGGAGAGATTAAGGGCAATCCTGTAGTTGGGGTGGCAGTGATGTGCCCAGAGCTCATGATTCATGAACTCACTGTTGAATGTGAATTGGGGAGCTTCATGTCTTCCCTGGGAATGGTACAAACAACCAGGAAGAGAGTTGATCACATTCATACAAGGATATTCATGGGAATTAACTCTGAATATAAATCTAGCAAACTACTAGACTTTAATAAGGTAAGAGGAAAACTAAGAAGTGTGATATTTGAAGTATTAATATAATTGAAAAGATACTACAGCAACCTATTTGTGTTCATTCGCTGGGTAAGCTTGTGATTCTCTGTTCTTTTTTGTTTTGTTTTTGTTTTTGTTTTTGGTACTGGGGATTGAACCCAGGACCTTGCACTTGCATGCTCCGCAAGTGCTGGACCACTGAGCTGCGCCCTCAGCCATTTTTTTTTTTTTCACTTTTTGAGACAGGGTCTCGCGAAGTTATGCAGACTGTCTCTGGTCTCGAACTTGTGATCCTCCTGCCTCCAGATCCCGAGCCACTGGGATTACAGGCGTGCGCCACTGTGACTGGCATGATTCTCTGTTTGTACCCCAAATATTTCTCAGCCAATCTTTGTTGGCAGCTTGAAGTTAGCAAAATTAATTCTAGAAAGAGCAGATATAAATTCTAGAATATTCACTAGACCTAGAACATTCCCAGCTCTTCAGTGTTTTTTCCATTTCTCTGGATGCAATACTAATCTTTCTATTCACTAAATGTGGAAAGTTCAGTGATACCCATGAACCAGGTTTCCCCTGAGGCACTGATATTTTCATTTGTTATTCTTGGTGATATAAAGGACACAGTATCTACATGTGTCTAAATATCATTGGCAACAGGTGAAAGACTATTAGCACCTGTCTGAGATTCATGACTGTACAAAGCAGTAAATAAATATTTAATAAGAGACCCTTTACATTTTAAAATAATGGATTACACTGAACTCTAAAGATCAACTTGAATTACTTCAGGAAGAGCCATAATCATTAGTCACCGAGAAATTAATTACTAATATCCCTTTAGAGTTATATAATAAATTTACAGCATTTGGGGATTAATATCTTTTTGACTTGGAAACTGCTCCTCTCTTAATAGCGTAAGCTCTCAGCTGAAGCTAGACCATTTTCATGACAGCACCCTGCTACAAAGGGCCCGTGGTCTTGGTGGGAATTCAGAAAAACCAACCTGAGTATAGAGGGACCTGGGCTGGAGGTCTGAGTAGATAAAATGGGAATTGTTTTAGCCACACTGATGTTGGCTGCTTAGTTTGCAGCCCTAGCGCCCTGGCATCTGATCCCATCTGATCTCAGAAGCTAAGCAAGTCAGCCTGGTTAGTACTTGGATGGGAGACCGCCTGGGAACACAGGTGCTGTAGGCTTGGGAGATGGACCTGGCAGCCCACTCCCAAAACAATCAGCCATGGAAAACCCTAAGAAGAGCAGAGAAGCACTGATAATAGTGCCGGGCATGGCACAGTGTTGGGCAGTGCTTCATTCTGTTGTACACAGGGTGGCCATGAGTTGGACCCTCTCAACAGCACCTAACAACAACAAAATGTTGGCTGTTTATTGCCTCTGATTAAATAAAATTAGCGTTACCTGCACGCTCCTTCATCATGCGTACAGACGGGTAAACATAAGCTAGTATTGAAGGTCGGAGTCTTGGTCTCCTCCATGAGCTTGTGATAAACACCTCCTGTTATGGTTTGAAGTTGAAACAAACCCCTCAGGTTCATGTGCTAAAGGCTTGGCTGCAAGCTGATGGGGCTTTGGGGAAGTTATTGGGTCACGGTAGATTAATCCATTGATAAATTCATAATCAGATGGCATTAATGGGAGGTAGTAAGAACTAGAAAATGGGGCCCATGTGGAGGAAATAGATCACTTGAGGCATGCCCTGGAAGTGTATCTTTTATCCCCATCCCCTCCTTGGCTTCCTGGTCACCAGGAAGTGAGCACCTTTGTGCCACCATGCACTCCCCACCATGATATGCTGTCTCATCGGGGGCCCAAAAGCGATAGATCTGGCTGACCATGGACTGAAACCTCTGGAACCATGAAGCAAATGAACCCTTCCTCTTTCAAGATGGTTTGCTCCTGTGCTTTGTCATAGGGTTGAAAAGGGACTAACGTAACTCAATATGAGGGCATTCAGAAAGGCGCGAAAGAGAAGGCAGGGCAGGAGCCATGGACATTTGGGCCACTTCTTTGTGTAGCTTACTTGTGTCTTTAGGTCTGCTCACTCCCCATCACTGTGCACCACCTCCATTTCATATTGGAGCAATACTGTCCATGCCCAGCTTCATGGCCAGAAGGCTTAACCACAGCCAGTCCATGATGGGCAGCACTTGTGGCTAGTTGATGGCCCACTAGTCAAGCAGTAAATCTCAGTTTCAGTTCAGTACCAGGCCCAGAGGTGTGTTTCAAAAAGAGAGAAGTTGTCTGTGGATGATGGCAAGTTCTTGCTCCAAAATCCTCAAGGTCTACACTGTTTATCATTCATCAAAGATTCTGAGCAACACCCCCACCTGCCAGTGATACTTCAAGCTTCACTAGATCTGCTGGGTAATTGGGTCCAAGTGGCAGAGCTGCTGGTACCTGTTGCAGAACCTTCTCTTGTTCTGAGCTAAAATTGTATACGCATGTGCATGCACGCATGCACGCGCGCGCACACACACACACACACTCACACACACAGGATGGAAAGAGACACAGATGAAAACCCTTCTTTCTCAGGGGAACTGAACTTACTCTTTTCTCTTAAGACCTTCCCCTCTTTGGATGATGCTCAACCATGTTAAGAAGGGTAATCCACTTTACTCAGAGTTTACTGACCTCAGTATTATCCACATGTCAAAAACACCTTCAAGGCAACATTTAGACTATTATCCAGCCAGGTTGACACATAAAATTAAATCTCATCCATATCAAAGTCAGAAATGTAAAAACGAATAATGCATTAAGTCCAGGTTAGATTTACCTTGAGAATGTAATGTAGATTCAAGATTTTCAAAAAGTCTATCAATACACTAAAAATAAAATGATATGATCATGATATTAGATTGACAGATGCAGAGGAAATAGTAAGATGCTTGGAACAGAGCATATTCTCTTCAGTCATGTTTTCACTGACCACCAGCCAACAGGCTTGTGAGTTAAATAAATATATTCTACTAAGCTGTTGATCAATAGGTGGTTTGCTTCACAGCATTATTTTGGCAATAAACAACTGATATGGGTCTATTCATAAGAAATAAAATTATTTTGGCCTCTGGCATTAAACAAAACAACAAAAAGAAACAATCCTATAGATAGATGATAGATAGATAGAGATATGTGTGTGTTGTCCATATATCTACATGTGAAAGTTAATAAAGCTAACAAAAGAAAATATATTCATGGCATCAAAGGAGGTACAATTTATAAACAGAACCCAGGATACATTATTAACATTAAAAAGTATCAATAAATTAGAATATATTAAAATTAAGTATTTCTGTTTATCAAAAGGCACTAGTAAGAGAATAAAAAAGCAAATCATAGAGAAGATAATTTTTGAGACATAGAATCAACAACAAAAAATTGTATCCAGAATATAAAAGTACTTTTGCAAAACTAAGAAGATAACATAGTAAAAAGGAATTGTTGTTGTTGTTGTTGTTAGGTGCCGTCGAGTCGGCATCCGATTAGAGAGCTTTAAATGGTATTTCATCAAAGACTATTTCCAAGCGGTAAACAGGTAAATCTAAGGGCACCTGAACTCAGTGGCCCTCAGGAAAATGGAAATTAAATCCACAATAGCCTGACAACCAGACATCTACCCAAATGAATAAACATATAAAGACTGAAAGCATTAAATGTTACTTGGATCTCTACAACAGCAAACTGAAAGAAAAGTGTCCTCCTTACAAGAATATAGATAGATAATTTACTTGGAAAAAATGCTTTACTCCTGAAAATTTTTTTAAAAAAATGACTTATATAGATGTGTACATTTTCATTGTCCTCAAATATTATGCACTTGAATATATCCATTTGAATAATTTGTTATCTAATTCTTTCAATTCTATTCTCTTATTCAAGTCATTGATTCTTAGATGTATAATCCCAAATAAAAAGAGATCAGAAACTAATGTTATTCTGCCATATTTTAAATGTGATCACAGAAGTGCAATATTGTGTCTTGTTTCTAAACCAAGCTTGGAGTGTAGCTTGGCAAAAAGAATAAAATGTAGTGAGTGGACTGGAAAAACATGAAAAAAACAAACAAACAACAACAACAAAAAACAGCTGTGCATGGCTGCGGTGTTAGATGGTGCCAGTAACTGATTCACCTCAGCATGTACTCATTATGTGTAGAAGTGCTTCTCTTTGCAGGAGGTTTAATGAATATGTACACCCCCAACAATGTGAGCCTCAGAGCAGCAGTAAAGAGGTCATGGGCAATCCATGGACTAGAACTCTAGTTTGGACTTACTATTAAATTTTTGCTTGATGAGGTATGTTAATCTCTATGTAACTCCCCACAGTTTATGATTAAAATTGCACTTATACTTTCACCTTACTAAGTGTTTTTGAAAGGCCTTCAAATTTAGGTTATGGGTTTTATGAGGAGCATATTATTAAATTTGAACTACAGCTACACAGAGCTCAGTGTAAATAACTTCCAGGGGATTTGGCTTCTGTCTGCCTAGCATGGCATTTCGTCGCTGGTGTCATGTAATAGAAGACTTTTTGAAGAGATGCAAATTTGCTATAAAGTAATATTCCTTCTCTTTGAAATTAAAAATGGGGCTAACGAGTAACTGTTTATTTCCTAGACTATACCCACGAAACCAGGTGGATCTGCAATATGGCTGGGAATTGGTACTGAAATCCTGGGTCCATTCATTCTCCAACATTCCCATGCCATCATTTTCCTTCATGATGTCTCTCTGCTTTGAGTTGGAACAAGTAGATGGGATCACCCTGAAAATGAACAGCACTTCCACTCCATACACCTCAGCTGTACCCTACATTCTGCTTTCCCACTTTCTATGGGGAAGCTAGCTCTGCTCCTACACAAAGCCACCCCATCATTTGTGCCCCAGATCACATCTCTTCTTGCCTAGATTCCTTCTTAGTTCTCTTATCTCACCAACACTTTTGATTTAGTTGATTTGTTTATTTTGCTGGTTCATTCTCATAAACTTTCAGCATGTCACTATTGTTCTCTTCTTTGAAAAATGAATGTGACTCCATTCCCCTCCCTAATGGTTATTCCTTCTCCTTATTCTCTTTCTGTCTCCTTGCAAAGCTTTGGTACAAGGTTGGCTGGGCTTTTATCTGCAATTCTTCTGTCCCCATTCTCTTTTAGATCCACTTCCCTCTGTTTTCCTGCCCTTCTACAACTTTGTTGAACCTTTTTATGTTGAATTCACCAATGGCCTCTATACTGCCAGACTGAATGGTAATATCTTAGTCTACATCCTGCTTATGAGCAGAGAATACCATAGTTGGTCATTTTCTTTCTCTTCCTTAGAGCTTTATGCTGACTTCACTTCCAGGCAACCATTACCTTTTGGCTTTTCTTGGTGATTAATTTGTAGTGTTGATTATCAAAGTTGGAATTATGTCTCCTAAAACCCCCTGCCCACAGTCTTACCACTGTGGCATCCGATCCCATCAGATCGTGGAAGCTAAGCAGGGTCGGGCCTGGTTAGTACTTGAATGGAAGACCACCTGGCAACACCAGGTGCTGTAGGCTTAGGAGACAGACCTGGCAACCCACTCTCAAAAAATAATCAGCCATTGAAAACCCTATGAATAGCAGAGAAGCACTGACAATAGTGTTTTGTCTGCTGTACATAGGGTCACTGCCAGTTGGACACTGACTCAACAGCACCTAACAACCAAACCCCCATCCCTTCACATTTGCAGTTTGCTGGGCCCACAAGACATATCTTGCCTGAGATTTGAAAGGAGGCAGTCAAGCAGCAGCCATATCTTCTGTACATGTGTCAAGACAGTGTGGGCCATAGAACACTGTTATCACTGCCCTGCTGGGTCACCGTGAGGAGGGAGCCCAGCCAAGCCTGCAGCCCCTCCACCTCCTTCTTCAGTGTCTCTTACTCCTGGGATGTGGGAAGATCTGGCACAGGTACAGCAGCAATAACATGAGTAAGCTATTGAACTTTCTTATATACTTATATGAGATCCTAGCCCTCTAATGGACTCCATATTCTAGGCCATCTCTAGTGTTTCTGCTTTTCCAAAGACACTTTTCCTGGTACATCATCCTATCTGCTTGGTATCTATTCTTTGTCCTCTATGCTGGCTCTTCTTCACTTTTGAGTGTCTCAACTTTCAAATTTAGTCTTCTTGTCTTTCCTGTCTACACTCACTTTTTTGTTGGCTTTCTCCTGACTCACAGACATCTATATTCTAAATATATAAATATAGTAAAAGGAGATATGGGATAGATAAAGATATAGCTTTGGAAGTTCAGAGGCAATCATCCAACTGCACATTCAATAGTGCCACTGGGTTGTCTAACAGACATATCAAACTCAAGGTGTCAGGAACTGAGCTTATGCCCTATCTCCTATTAAAAGTTACCATGCTCCACCTTTCCCATCTTGGTGAATGCCAGCTAATTTCTTCTAGTTACTCTCCTGTCTCACTCCTCTCTGACACCCATGTCCAGTCATGTATAAAGTCATTTGGCAATGAGTTGCCCGTAAGAGCCAAGGTTTAAAAATTCCCAAACACTGTACTTCCTGACCTCACTTTCTATTGCTCCCTCCTCCTGAATTTCTCAGACATGATTTTCCTCCTTTAGCTGTTTCTTCTACCTGCCACACTGGTCTTAGTTTTTTTTCTTGGCTCACACACTCATTTCCTTCAAATGTTGGTCGAGTAACAAAATTCCCATAAGGCCAAATTTGACTCCTTGTTTAACACCACAACCCATCTTCATCCTTTTCGCACTGCTTTATTCTACCTTTATTATCATAGCATCTTTCACCTTCTGCTATTCTATTAGTCTATCTGCTAGTCTAGCAATAGACTATCAATATAGTCTATTGATGTAGTGCAGAGACTTTGTCCAATGTTGTATTTTAAATCGTGGATCAGAGCCTGGCTTTTAGTAGGCATTCAGTGATCATTTGTTAAATGAACAAGGAACACAAGAGATGATTCTCTCTTTTTGAACAATCACTTGTGCACAGTGTTGGTTCAGCTTCTTTTTAGGCTAAATGCTAAGAAGAAATAAAGTCATGTCTAACAGTGCTTTTCTTTCTTACTCATACTATAATTACAGGCTTTCATTCTTCCTTTTCCAACCTCATTCTTTACAACTGTCCCCTTTCCCACGTAAGTACCTCATGTTTTTGTCTAACATTGATCTTTCCATCTAGAACTTGGCAGCTTGTATTCTCCACTATAGCAATACTGCTAAGCATCCAATCACCAGGACCTTTAACTTGTCTTCCTTTTTGTTATTAAATCCATTCGGCAAATAATGAGTCATTATATCCTGGATGCCCTGGAGAATAGAAAAATGAGCAGATAGTAGTCTCTACCATTTATTTACTAAATAGTTGGTTAAAGTAAAATAAATAATCCATCAGTTACAGCTATGGGAAAGATAACTGATGAAGTTTCTTCCTCCCTCCCTCCCTTCCTTCTTCCTTCCTTTCTTCCTTTCTTTCTTTCCTTCTTTCTTTTCTTTCTTTCTTTCTTTCTTTCCTTTTCTTCTGAAAGTGTCTACCACTGGATAGACACTTGATCTAACAATATGCACATTTCTGATCATTACTTTTTCTGAAAATTATATATTTTTATAGGATATGCAGAAAATTAATCTATAGATAAATCACATATTAACATAGGATCTCCCTCCCAGCCCATTTTTTATGTTTCATTTGAGTGAGTTTTGCAGGCTATTTCTCGCCTGGAACTCTCAAACCTCCTGGCTCCCGCTCTTGAGTCTCTGGAATTAGAAGGTTCTACCAGCAAGCCTAGGGGAAATGTGATTATTGAGATTTTTTATCTGAGTAGTCTTTTTGTCTATTACTATTGAAGTTGCTACTGACTCCCATTTGATTAAAGGTTGGACCTCTTAGAAAGGTAGAATAATTTGTATACCAGCTACACTGCAATAACTTATAATTTAGATTCACTCTTCCCCAAAGCCACTATGTCCCTGAGGTAACATAGAAGGGACAGGACTTCCAGGTAAGCATAGTAGTCTCCAAACTTTATGGGCCCAGGGTGCTGTTAGAAGACAATTGCATATTAAGAATTCTATGAGTATGAACCAGGCACAGTGAAGCAAGCCTGTTATCCCAGCAACTCTGGAGGCTGAGACAGGAGGATCACAAGTTCAAGGCCAGAGGCAGCCTGCATAATTTAGCAAGATACAAAGGGCTAGGATCAGCTGTAGAGCACTTGCATGAGGTTGTGGGTTCAATCTGCCAATACCAAAAAAAATTCTATGACTATATAAAATATTTATATAGGTTACACAATGGATAACAGATGGAATATTTTAATAAACAAAATAGTTTTTTAAAAAATAGAGAAACTAGCAGTATAACAGGAACATAAGCTTGACTATAGCAATCTTTAAACTATTATTTTTGCCTCATTATTACCTATAATATCTTTTCTTAGTTTTCCCTTACTGTGTCATTCATGGACTGTGGTCCTATGATCCCCAAAACTAAAGCCACACTTAAGTAATGTCTACCATACTTTGTATAATATAGTAATATTACTTAGGTTATTCTTAAAAATTCTCTTTAAGTATAAGAAAAAATTTGATTATTTTGAAAGTAGTATGAAACCATCAGATAGCAGTGTATATTGAAAGAACACTTGGAAAAGATACTAAGAGTACCCTATAAAGAGTGAAAAAACTAAAGTCATAAATAGTACATAGACTAAAATATATTGATAATATTTTACTGCATGAAAAAAGCTACCTAGAAAATTATGGAGCAGACTAATAGCAGTGATTAGTTCTTAGTAAAGTGGAAATTGAGTACAAGGACTTTGAACAGCTCATGTGCTAATTTTATTTTTTAAAAATGTAAGTTTTGGAATGGGAAAAATCATACAGATAAAAATACCTTTAATTTATCTACACATTCTGTCCCAATATCTTAGTTTCTCTATTGTTTATTTTGTACATTAATTTTAATTTTTGTTTGTTTTTATACAATGGAATATCTATTCTCTAATTTTAAAATAGGAAGCAATTCATTTAGTTTTCATCCTCTTACAACTAATCTTTAATTTTATACAGAGAAATTTATGATTATAGTCTTTATAACCAGTGATTTTTAAAAAGTTGAACATGATCTAACAATATGCACATTTCTGATCATTAGTTTTATTGAAAATTATATATTTTTATAGGATATGCAGAAAATTAATCTATAGATAAATCACATATTAACATAGGATCTCCCTCATCAGTATTAATCTTATGAGCATTATGCTAATACAATAAAAATAGTCATCAATATCATGACACCCCTCAAAAATAAATTCTTACAAAATTTTCCATCTGATAGGTTATCATTGATCAAAAAAATTCTTTCAGAATTTAGTGAAATTTTCCCATATTTAACTTGATGTTTCTTTATCATAAAGCATTTCCTTCAATGCAGTGGAAACTTACAATTATTTCACAAAAAAAGAAATGCACACAGATTTGATTACAATAAGTCAAAATACCTTAATATTCCAACAATTGAGTCATCAGGTAGACTATGTGTGATAAGGTAAAGTTTCCATTTTGGAACTTAAATCAGTGGTTGCCAGAAGATCCTGTGCTTGATCACAAAGTCTGATCGTATCTTCAGTCTCTAGTAATAAATGTCATTAGTACTTTAATTCTGTTAGTGGTTCCAATAACCTCAAATCTGTGTTCACACATTTCCTAGGTTTCTAATTTCCTCTCCTCTGGCTGGCACTTCAGGTATACATACAGGACTTATTATTGAGTACTTAAAATGAGTAGTAGACTCTTGTAAGAGCCAATTGTTCCTCCATTCTAACAGGAAAGGGAAAAGCTCTTTCAGCTGTCCGTGTGATGTGCATAGTGTCACTTTTTAAATTGGGAACTGTTTGGTCTGAGTAGAGAGAGAGATCACACCATCACACTGGGCCATGGGTGAAGCAAAAGGCATTTGTCGCAAGCACCTTGGAGAAGGCAGGCTGATCTTAATAAGAAGAACAGCAGCCACCTGCCATGGGGGAGGTACTCTTACAGGGTCCTTTGGGTATGGCGGGGGGACAAGTATAGCAGGAGGAAGTAGCTTCTGCAAAAGGGGACTGGCTGATGCAATCCTGCCAACTTCTTGCCTCAGACTTCTTGGCACCTGGCAGGTTTTGATCTTGGGCACTGTTTCTCCAGATGTTTCTCTTTCTGAGGTAGGTGGGTCATCTAGTTGCTCAAGATTATTCCTTTTCTGAGGTGTGTGGGTCATCTAGCTCTCTTAAGAGTTGTTGATCTGTAGGTAACAGTCCATGGGGGTTAGGACATTACAGGAACAATCCCCATTTTATATGTAAAGGAAGTCAGTCAGGTGGACTGATTTTCTAAGCAAATTATCCAACCTATCTTCTGGTCTAGCCAGTGTGAGCTTGAGTTGGTCACTGTTTTTCTACTCATTAACATTTCACAAGAGTATCTTTATAGATATCTAAAAGAATTAAAAGCCTTCATGGAGACCTCTAGCTCATATCTCCTTTCATTTCTTTACAACAAAGATCATTAGATAAAGAAATCTTGACCCACAGTCCTACTCTACCATTAACTTACTATTGGGAAAAACCAAGCATGCATTATCAGGCTCAGTTTTCTTTTTGCAAAATAAAAATAATACCTCAGTTACCATTTTTGCTTAACTTGTAAGTTAAATTAGTTTTGATATAATATATAATTTCCAAGTCAAATTGTTTTAAAGGATTATTGATTAAACAGACTTGTTTGCTAGCTCTAAGTCTTTCCACCCACAGTATAAAACAACTATTTCAAAATGTTTAAAATTTATAACCTTTTCCTTTTTACAATGTGGGAGTTGCCTCTGTATTTCTTAATAAAGAGTAGAAATAAGTAGCTTTAAATATTACCTATTTGTCATAATCTGTATAGTGATTTAGTTACAAGTTCCACTACCCTCTGTCTATTCTCTTTACCCTCTCAATATATTTAACACCTGTTGATTATCTTGGGGTTTTTAAGAATTTTAGGAATTAGTTAAATTACTTCTTTCTCTTTTGTTCATCAAATTTGGGGTCTGTATTTCAGACCAATTCCTGGAGGAGGACATCATATTTGGGACAGTGGTGGGTCAACAAAAGGAAGGAAGACTCTCAACTAGATGGATTGACACAGAGGCTGCAACAATGGGCTTGAACATAAAAAGACCATGTGCATGGCACAATGTTGCAGAGTGTTTCATTCTGTTGTACACAGGGTCACTATGAGTCAGATCTGATTTGATAGCACCTAACAACAACAACACTGGGGTCCAGTTCAATTGGTAGATTGGCAGACTTTGCTCTCTGAGACCCTGGGTTCAATCCTCAGCACCACAAAAATGGGAGAAGGAATTAGAAATCCATTCCTAAAGTGATCCAGAAAGGATCAGCCATTGAAAACCCTATGAATAGCAGAGAACTGACATAGTGCCAGGCATGCCACAGTATCAAGCAGTGTTTTCTCCTCATGCACATAGTGTCCCTATGAGTCATAACTAACTCAAGGGCACCTAACAACAACACTATCTTGATTTCTCACTTTGTGTAAGGATGTGAGTGTTCCCCAATTTGGATATATTTCTTCTCTCTCCTTTGATTTTACAACTTCATTACTTTTAACATGTTAAGTTTGGTATGCCAAAACATATGGGATACAGCAAAGGCAGTTTTAAGAGGGAAGTTCATAGCATTAAGTGCCTTCATCAATAAAATAAAAATGAGACAAATAAATGACCTATTGACACAGCTTAAGACGCTAGAAATCCAACAAAAAAACAACCCTAAATGGAACATACAGAGGGAAGTTACAAAAATAAAGGGAGAAATATCTCAATTAGAATCTAAAGAGATAATTCAAAAAATTAATAAGACTAAGAGTTGGTCCTTTAAAAGTTTAATAAAATAGACACCCCTCTGGCAAACCTCATCAAAAAGAAAAAGGAAAAATCTAACATAGTATGGATTATGAAAGACAATGGATCCATAACCACCGACTCCAACGAAATACACAAAATTGTCAGGGATTACTATGAGAGACTGTATTCTCAAAAATATGAAAATGCAGAAGAAATGGACAAATTTATTAACATGTATGACCTACCAAAACTATCCCCAGAAGACATAACTGACCTAAACAACCCCATTACCTATACAGAAATAGAAAAGGTAATTAAAAGTCTCCCAACAAAGAAGAGCCCAGGTCCTGATGGATTCACGGCAGAATTCTACCAAACTTTTAAAGAAGAGATAATACCTGTCCTCCTCAAATTATTCCAAAGAATAGAAAAGGAGGGAACACTCCCAAATACATTTTATGAAGCTACCATCACACTGATAC
>VMDO01033764.1:0-15399 GCA_007922755.1 Pedetes capensis
TCGAGTCGGTATCCGACTCATAGCGACCCTCATAGGGTTTTCAATGGCTGGCTGTTTCGGGATTGCCTTGGGAGTGGATTGCCAGGTCCTTCTCCCATTTTTGCGGTGCTGGGAATTGAACTCGGGACCTCAGAGACTGCAGCGCAGCGCTCTACCCACTGAGCTAAATCCCAGCCCATGGTGTAAATAGAAATGGTGAATAACATAATTTGTCTTATTCTCAACATTTGGGTAAGTAGTTTTAATATTTCACCATTATATTAACTGGTGTTTCATCGATTTCCATTATTAGATTGAAAGAGTTATCTTTTACTCCTATTTTACTGAGAAATTTCTTATCATCAGTGGGTGCTGAATTTTGTCAAGTGAGTTTATTACATTTTTGTTATCTACTGAGATGATGGGCTGGGATTTAGCTCAGTGGGTAGAGCGCCGCTCTGCAGTCTCTGAGGTCCCAGAGATCGATTCCCAGCACCGCAAAAATGGGAAAAGGGCCTGGCAATCCACACCCAAGGCAATCCCGAAACAGTCAGCCATTGAAAACCCTATGAGGGTCGCTATGAGTCAGATACCGACTTAATGGCACCTAACAACAACAACAACAGGAGATTTCCTTAAGAACCTGGAACTGATAACTTTCCTGGTACGTGCAATGGGTGTCTGTGTACATGTTGAGATACATCATCTATACTCAGCCAGGTGTCAGGTCATAACTCTGTCTTAGCTCTGCCTCCCTTCAGAGCCTCAAGATTAGTCAGAAGTGAAAGTGCGGTGTATTCTTGGGTCTTTTCAGAGTATGCTCATAGCCTTGAGCAAGTACAGGGCCCACACACAAGTGGGCTTCTAGACAATGTTTTTCAAAGTCTGCTACAGACATCTCATCCCAAGCTCCTTCTTTTAAAACTTTTGATGGCTCATTGTTTGCTCCAGCTATTGCTGCCTTAGGCAGCTGTGATGTTAAGCAATTGCCTCAGATTGTTTTTGAAAACACCCCGGAGAAAAGCTAACTGCACTGGCTGAGCTCCAGTGCAGGTCAAATAAAGACAGCCTTGCAAACTCCGTCTTCCAGGCAACCACTAGAGAGATGAAATAATGATAATTCTCTGAGAACGGGGCTTGGAGGGAATCCTTAACCCCATTCTTCCTCTTTTAATGGCTGCTGGGTTGCTGGTTTTCACCCTGACTCTAAGCTGTTGGTTTTCAAGGACATTACAGAGCTAAGAAGGACAAATGAGAGTAAGTTAGACTAACACAGAACTCACTGTTCTTACCAAGACTCAGCTCTTTTTCCTGAATAAATGCTCGTTGGAGTGTTCAAAACCTCTGGTCAGTTTTCAGAGCTATAATAACATCTAAACCTTTCAGTTTTAGAACGTGAATTGGTTCTCCTTTATAGTTGCTATTTCACCACAAGGCTCCCTCCAACTATTTACTTATTATGACACTTCAGCCCTTAAGCATGTTTACAACAGACACTTTACAGTATTTATCTGAAAGTTCCTACATATGGTCATTTTAGGGTCTGTTTTTATGGAACCACTTTTATAAGTCATTTAGGCCTACTTTTTCTCTTGACCTAGATCATCTTTTCCTATTTCTCTGAATTTTCAGTATTGCTTTATATTGCTCATTTTGAATGCTATATTACGGATTCGGATTCTGTTATCTTTTTCTGAAGAGTGTTGATTCCCCAGCAGGTAGGTAAAACGTTGGCTGACTACCTCCACCTTCTGGAGACTTGGTTTTACATCTTCCTGGGGAAAGGTTTTGGACCTTGCGCTCAGTCTTAGATTGAAGCCTTGAACATAACTTTTCTCCTAAAGCATTGCCTTTGCAACGTTTTAACATAAAGCCTGGGGTGTTTACCAAGGCCCTCTTACTTGGTGTAACTCTAAGTGTGCCTCACCGTGGTAGATGCTTCATCCTTCTAGTTGCTCTAGGATCCTAGAAAGCTCCTTTGAAATACACAGTTCAAGGATTAGTCAAGGATTTGAGAGAAACTTACATGCCAATTTGGGGGCTCTTTTATCTTTAGCTTACTACTTCCTCGGATTTCCTCCTTCAATTTCCAGCCACTCTGATTGCCCTAAACTCTGTCATCCTACACATGTGACCAGTAAGCCTGAGATTTTCTAGTAATCTGTTTCCATGCAGAGAACACCATGGAAAAAGGTAGATGGAGAGGAATTTCACACAGCATCGTACTATTCTTTCAAGGAACAACCCCTCTCTAGGTTTTTTTTTCATCCTCCATGGTGCCTTTATATAGGATTTTATATTTTGAACAGGGTTTATAACTGTAATCCATAAGGTTTGTCTCTACCATTCCTGGGACCAAAACACACCCTGCTGAATTCTTCACTTGAAAGCTGCCTTATAAATACTATAAAGCTTTACTATCGACTCTGTTTCCTATTGAATAAAATAGGTGTAAGCTAAGACAAAGGGCTGGGATTTAGCTCAGTTGGTAGAGTGCTGCGCTGCAGTCTCTGAGGTCCAGAGTTCAATTCCCAGCACTGCAAAAATGGGAGAAGGACCTGGCAATCCACTCCCAAGGCAATCCCGAAACAGCCATTGAAAACCCTATGAGGGTCGCTATGAGTCGGATACCGACTCGACGGCACCTAACAACAACAAAGCTAAGACACATAGAAACTCCAGAACTATTACATAGAAGGACCTTGGATACCGAAGATTTTTCTTGCAGCTCTATGTGCGTGGGAAATGAAGTGTGTATTTGGAGGGTTGGTGTGATGGAAAGGTAAGGAACAGTACTGTAGAGATGAGATGGCTAAAGTTCCCAAGTCACTCTGTCAGATCATTGACTGAGACTCTCTTCCAAAAGGTCTCATTACTAGGAAGACTGCTAGAAAGAACCACAGCACAGACCCTGAAGAAAGCGTTAAGATGAGGTTAAAGTATAGTCACATAATATTCACTCTTATCCACGCTGAGCAACCAATATGGATTTTAGTTGAACAAGGTGTTAAATATTGAGCTGCTTCTTCTGTGGCCGTTTCAAGGTTTTCAACAAATTGCAGCACTTGACAGTAAACCAATGTGGAGGCAGCTAAAATTTAGAGGATTCTCCATCATATTTCCACTTGGTGATATGTAATCTCTGTAGGGAGACTTTCTCTCAGAGTTATTTCCTGGTTTTCTCTCATAGCACCTACCAAAACGTTTAATTTCATATTCTTGTACTTGTTTTTTAACTTTTGCAGTGGAAATATAAGCTTTAGATGGTAAGGGTCCCAATTTCCTTGTTCATTGCTACAACTCCAGAGGTTATGACTGTACTTACTATACTGTAGGCATTCAACAGCTATTTTGGGTATGAATAAACAACGCTACAGTTAACAACCACTCATTTCAATTCCATACTCTATAGAGGAAATAAAAAGTAGGCTCCTTTTTTGTCCCCATGCCACAAAGTAGTATCAGAACCTTAAATAGTCAAAACAAGGAGGGAGGGGCAAATTAACTGGTATCCTGGGATCAAAATGGACCCATAATTAACGTAATTAAACTAATTAACCATATAATTGAATCTTAAAAACAAATAAATAATAAAAAGGCTTTTGTTGTTTTAGGGTCTCGGATGAGCCCAGGACACCGATTACTTCCCTGAATCTGAAGTCATGACACCAGTTAAGGGTCTATTTTGACCTCATGACACCAGGCAAGGGTTAAGGCCAAAAATGAGATGCAAAAGGGACAACAATTCTTAAGCAAGACACTGATCATCATTCAAGATTAAATTTATCCTGAATTAATTACATTACTCATACTTCAGTGAGAGCGTAACCACATTTTAAACTGGGTGATAAAACAATACTGTTTTTCAGTCATCTCTATTCAAATTTTCCCTTCGCCCAGACCATTCAAGCCACTGAAACATCCTTGGTATCTCTGGTCCATGTGGATCTAAAAAAGAAAGATTTTTAATTTCCGGATTATGTGCAACCCATTCACTCCAAGTACCTAATTTTAAGTACTGAATACAATTTGGAGACAACAAATAGCCTAACTATCAATATGAAGATCCATAAACAATGAGAGGTTCTTCTGCATATTATCTCAATGTTAACACTCATTGAGGTATTATTATTTCAATTAATACATAAATAGTTGCAAGAGGTTAAGTGACTTGACCAAAATCACACAATTAATAAATGACCAAGTGAGCGGGGGCGTAGGCCTGTAATCCCAGGGTTTGGGAGATGAGGCAGGAGGATCGCAAGTTCGAGACCAGAGGTAGTCTGCGTAATTTAGCGAGCCCCTGTCTCAGAAAATTTTTAAAAATGGGCTGGGGGTGCAGCTCAGTGGTCCAGCACTTGCAAAGCATGCAAGCCAAGGCCCTGGGTTCAACATCCAGTACCGCAAATAAATAATAAATAACCAAGGTTTCAAACTGCATATCTTTCCATTATGCTTCAGCTCTCAGTTCTCTGAAAGAGCTCTCTAAACAGAAACGTCAGGTGATTTAAATAATAATAATAATAATTTACTCTAGATACAATATATTTATAAATATGTCACTTTGATCCTCCCTCCAAAGTATGAAGACAAAGAAATGGACATATTTTCACTTTAAAATAAAGTGATTTGACTATTTAATCTTGAATAATGGCCCGTGTGTTTAGAAGTGTTTCAGACATTTCAAGATACAAAGGGATTATTTAGATATTTAAAGACACGATCATCTTTTTAAACAGTTTTAACTTCTAGTTTCTTTACAAAGAGGTATTTCTATATCCCTCATCTTCCTCTTCCTCTTTTATGCCCTTCTTCCACCAGACATCTATCTAAAGTCAGACCAGTACCCTATACTACTTAGCTCAGCACTTACCATGTCCTCACTGAAGAGGACAGTAGTCTTAGCTGCATACAAAAAGGCTGAAAAACTTAACAAAACTTCACTCCAAAGTAATGAAAATTATGACACAGGAAAACATCAAAATTATTATTATTTTTTTCCTGCAAATGCAGTTTGCGTAAATCTACCTTGTTCCCCAGTCACTGAGCTCATCAAAGAGGAAGTCTGCGGATGGAAAGTTAACTACTTATTATGGTAAAAGCGGCCCTTTACAAGAGGAGGGAAAGGAAACTTCCTTTGCTAGAAAAGCCACTTTGCACAGCCTGTCTGGGCTACCTGTCATCCTTGAATCTCGGCAAAATGTGCGCGCACAGATGAACTGAAGATCAAACCCTCCTAACCGCCAGCAACTGACCCCCAGGTATCCCTTTTCCCAGACTCTGATTTCCCAGCCCCGATGCCCCCGCCCAGAGAGATCATCCAGCCTCACCGGTTGTTCTAAGTCCCCACCTGGGCTGCCCGCCTCCTCCCTCGCCCCACCCGCCCCGAGCTCCAGCCTGACTCCTTCCCTGCCCTGACGCCAAGAAAGACACCCCAACCCACTCTCCAACGCGCTCCCACAAACTCGGGGCAAAACCCCGCGGGACACACCCACTTCTAGGGGTGAGCCTGGGCCTCCCATCTCTTTGCCCCTGGGGACCCCCACGCGCCCCAGCGGTCCTCAGTCCTTGGACCCGCATCTCCGCCCCTCCGGGCTCACAGTGCCCAGCAGAGCCCCGTTCCGCCGTCCCCTCCGCCCCCCAGCCCCGCGCCCCGCACACCTGCATCCACCTCGCCGCGCCGATCCGCGTCTGCTGCACGAAGGGGTTGGGCACCGGCGGCGGGAAGAAGGACGCCTGGCGGGGCACCATGGGCGGCCGCAGCCCCGCGTCCCCGACGCCCGAACCCGGCACGGTGGCCGCCACGGCCGCCGCGTCGGCGCACCGGTTCATGGCAGAGCGCGGGGGGGAGACCCGAGCGAAGCGCGGGGCGCAGGGCGCGCAGGGATGCGCTGCAGCCAGACCCCGGCCGGAGCCGCACAGGAGTCCGGGACTCGGGCGCCGCCCGGAGCCTCTGCGCACGCGCTGGAGTCACCTAGACACCGGTGCCGTCTTCCCGCCCTTTGGTTTTAGACACACCCACGGATCTGGCCACACCCTTGCAGGTACCTTGCCCCGCCCCCTTGGTATCATAGCTCCGCCCCCTTGGAGACAGGCTTGCAAGGACCGTGCAGGTTAACCCAGCATCCCAAAGCTCCAAAGGGATGCGCTTTAGACAGACTTCTCAGCTTTAAGGTCCGGCAGAGGGGCTTTCACTATATTTCACTTGCTCTGTGACGTCAGCCAAATCACTCATGTCCATGAACCTCAGTTGCCTCCTAAAAAGTGGAAATAAAAATAACCAGAACCTGGAACCAGCGGTGCCGGGAGCAATCACTTCCCCTGCGCTGCTCCATTAAATGAATTGAAATACAGAGGGAGGGTTTTGTTTATCGGCCTTTGATTTTTGGTGTGTGTTTTGTTCTTGTGTAAGCCAGTTTGAGTTGGGTGTTTGCTGCCTGTACCTAAAAGAGAGCTAATATAGAAATGGGCTGGGATTTAGCTCAGTTGGTAAGAGCGCTGCACTGCAGTCTCTGAGATCCTGAGTTCAATTCCCAGCACTGCAAAAATGGGAGAAGGACCTGGCAATCCACTCCTAAGGCAATCCCCAAACAGTCAGCCATTGAAAACCCTATGAGGGTCGCTATGAGTCGGATACCGACTCGACAGCACCTAACAACTAACAATATAGAAATGAGAGCCAGGATTGGAATCTGTCCCATTCAAAGTACATAGAGTGACAGCGCAGATGTGGTTGTTTAGAAGAAAACTGGCCTAGTGTTACTAGAAAAGCCAAAAATAGTTGGCTTCCACTGCAGATGAGGAACCTGACCCAGAAAAGGGAAATGATGAGGGTGGCAGCTCCATTTCACCCTGAGGAACTGCACAGGCGGGCAGGAAGGCTGTCTGTCCAGAGTCCTCAAGAACCAGAACCCGTGCATGTGCCATGGGGCTAGAAAAGATGTCGTCAGATCCTCCGAGACCGGTAGGGACCTCTGAAATGCTCCAGGCCTCAAATTTGTTTGGCTAATTTTGTAGGAGGGGGACTAAGGGTGGGTAGTATGGCAAGGAGGAGCAGCGAGCTCGTCCTTTAAGAGTGGCTATGTGTAGAGAAGGGCTGGGATTTAGCTCAGTTGGTAGAGCACCGCTCTGCAATCTCTGAGGTCCCAAGTTATATTCCCAGTACCGCAAAAATGGGAGAAGGGCCTGACAACCCATTCCCAAGGCAATCCCGAAACAATCAGCCATTGAAAACCCTATGAGGGTCTCTATGAGTCAGGCACAACTCGATGGCACCTAACAACAACAATGTGTAAAGATGCCTGTAGTCATATAGCACTGTGGCATCCAATCCCATCAGATCTCAGAAGCTAAGCAGGGTCGGATCTGGTTAGTACTTGGATGGGAGACCGCCTGGGAACACCAGGTGCTGTAGGCTTGGGAGAGGGACCCGGAAACCCACTCCCAAAAATCAATCCGCCATTGAAAACCCTATGAACAGCAGAGAAGCACTGACAATAGTGTTTCACCTGTAGTACATAGGGTCACTATGAGTCGGACACCAACTCCACAGCACTTAAAAACAACAACGTGTAGAAAGCAAGCACATTAATCTGCCCAGGTTGTGTTTACTTAGGGAAATCTGGGGGGTGGCAGAGACTCAAGGTGCGGATGAAAATTCTGGGCTGAACACTGAAGTTCCTCTGGTAGGTCATTCTTTGGCCTTGATTCAGGGACTATTGTCAGTGCCTCTCTGCTGTTCATACGGTTTTCAATGGCAGATTGATTTTTGGGAGTGGGTTGCTGGGTCCTTCTCCTAAGCCTACACTACTTCAGAGCTGCAGGACCCTGGGTAAACCACTTCTCCCTGGGCCTGGTTTCCCTAGTAGTAAGACTCAACTAGTGAACAGCCTCTCCCTCGGGGTTGTAAAGGTGTAAGTAAGTGATGCCTGCCAACTATTTGGCGCACAGTAAGGGGGTAGCATCGCTGCGCACTGTGGACAGTACCATTATTAGAATTCAAAGCACTGTTTCTGAAGACACAGGGTCCAAGGGCAAGCAAACCATGAAGAGACCCCATAGCTAAGCAACAGAACTGCGCCTGTGCTTTTTCCTCCCGAGCTCGCTCACCATGAGCTCCTTTGCTGTTTACTTTGGCAGCCCTGACCTTTCCAGCGCACATCATCTGTGCCCTGCAGGGAGCCGAGCTTTGCTCTTTTTAAGTTGCCTCTTCCGGTTGGGGCTGGGGCCCTTCCCTGTGCTCTAGGAAAACAGATGCCAAACAGTGCCACTCAACTGGTATCTTTATTTATACTTGTCGCCAGTTCCCATGGGGAACTGTCCAAGGAAGAGGCAGAGAGGGTTGAGCAGAAAGCCACGGCTTGGTTTTCCTCCATCCAGTGGAGGAAGCGACCGGGTAGGACCTTCTAGATAGTGTGGACCAGGGAACCATCGCTGCGTGGTCTGAGATGCATCGTGTGGTGACTCCAGACAACCTGAGTCCTTCAGTCGGGAAGCGCAATAGAGTGGGAAAATAGAAAAGATCGGAGCGCAGTGCACACAAGGCAAACTGCTAATGGAGGGAAGGGTCAAAGGCAGCCAGCAACGAGAAGCCAGGTGTTCCCTGTCCCCACCTGGCCATGCCTCTATCCCACTGCCCCATGCCAGGCTGTTGGGCCACCAGTGCCCTCTTGAGACAGTCTCTGTTGGCTCCCAGGGTGGTGGGAGCCACAGAAGGTTGTGGAGGGAGAAGAGTCTGAAGTATGGCAGCACCAGGGCAGCCCAGAGTTGGGCCGCATTGACACTATCAAAGCATCTCTTTGGGGGTGGCTCAGGGGGTGTACTGGGAGGGGGAAGAGGCACTGGGAGGGTAAATGAGCACCTTTCTTTGGGCACAGGAAGGAGCCACTCTCTGGAATCTTAAGTTACCAGGTGAGGGTGAAGAGGCTGATTAACCACGGAGCCCGGGGCAGGGCTGCCAGGCCCCTCCGTGTCCTTCCCTGGTGCTCAAGGCACAGTTGTCAGAAGGGAGGGCGAGGAAGGGGCTGCAGGAGCCAAGCCAGCTCAGCAGCCTAGCCAGTCTGATTTGATGCTTCCGAATTTCACACTCTTCAGACTTTGGTTCTCCAGCTTCAGGTAATAAGCACCCTTGAAGAAGTAGCTGTGACCTGGAACAGAGAAGCGAGAGAGGCTGTGACCCCCCTATGCTGATGGCACACAGAAGGCTCCCGGGAGCGGGCGTGTCTGCCTGCATAGGGAAGAAGCTTTTAAACCAGAGGAGCCCTCTCTGGGGCTGGAGGAAGGGAAGGGGCTATGAACCAGGTCTCTCAGTCCACGTTTGCTCATCTCTAAGGCAGGGATCCCCTACGTGTCTGTCAGCTTGGCATGCTCTGGAGGCTTCTGTGTTGCTGTGATGCTGAAAGCTAGGCCACCAGTTTTTCAGATACCAGCAGGGCCACCCATGGGGGAGAGGTTTCAGCTGAGCTTCTAGACTAAGGCAGACTAGGGAGAAGGACCTGGCAGCCCACTCCCAAAACAGTTAGCCATTGAAAACCCTACGAATAGCAGAGAAGCACTGACAAATACAGTGGCAGAAAATGAGTCTCCCAGGCTAGAAGGCACTCAAGAAATAACCAGGGAAGAGTCACCTCCTCAAAGTAGAGTTGACCTTAATGATAGGAATGGAGTAAAGTCCCTGGGTCCTCCTTTTGCTGATGTGGCATGACTCAAAATGAGAAGAATCACAGTGGATACAACAATGGGTTCAAACGTAAAAAGATCCTGTGCATGACACAGTGTTGGGAAGCATTTTGTTCTGCTGTATGTAGGGTTGCTATCAGTCAGAGCCAACTTGATGCCACTTAACAACAACAAGACAGGAATAAAGACATCACCTTCTTAGGGCCTATGTTGAGATTAAATTAGGTACTACACACTGTTAGTGATAATAACAGTATCCACTCAGCACCAGCACTAAGCCAAGCACTTTCCCTATACTAGAGAGGAGAAACCAGGGTGCTTCCAGCCCTGTCAGGCCCACGGTAGCTTTTGTTTGGGTCATACAACTTTTGCTTTGGTTTTCTCTTTAATTCTGAGTAAGTTCCCAACATATAAACAGCTTAAAATGCCGCAGGAATTTGCAGATTTCTGGTTCCTTTTTAAAACTAGACATCTGAGAACATCAGACCCTGAGTCTTACAGGCCAGCAGTCACCAGAAGCTGAGAAGCACCTGCCCTCCAATAGTGACCCGTATGTTCCCTGGCTTCCCACAGGTTCGATCATTTCCTGTGGTCTCCCTGCCTGGCTCCAGAGGCTTTGTAGTCTGTGAATTCCTGCTAACATCTATGGTCCTATTTAGTTCATTTAAGATCCTGGCATACAGTAGGTGCCCAATAGATGTTTGATTGAAGACAATCCTTATCTAGCACCTCATTATACACTGCCTTTTTTTTTTTTCCTTTCTCACCCGTAAGACCTTTAGCCACTGGAATTCAGAGCTTTGTGTTTTCAGATGGTTCCAGCTTAAAGCAATCTTTGTGGAACTGAGTTGAAATCTCCTCTAAAAAGCCAAACTGAACCCATGTCCAGGGCCCTCAAGCTCACCAAAGCCTCCCCAGGAATATGTTTTTCAAACTCCAGATGCTGTCCCTTGCTGATACCGGTGGTGGTTTATACAGCAAAGGAGAAAACAGAATTCAAAGGACGCTCTTGGCCACATGAGCGACAGAGCCTGACAAAGTTTGCCTTGTCTCAAATGAAGCCATCCTTCTCCTAATGGGAAGTGGTCACAAGGCCTCCGGCAAAACCCAAAAGAGCCTGGATCAGACCCCAGAATGAATCCAGGGCACGGGGCCATGTTCCTTGCCCCCTGCAGGCCCCTGCCCTGGCCCCAGGCTCTGCAGCTGTGAGCCGCCTTTCTAGGTGGCATCGCCCGGAGCCCGACTGGCAGAGCGGGGGTCAGGGGTCTGGATGCTTTCCCAGTGCTGGGCTGAAGGAACTGGCTTGTTTTCCCAGGGCCCCACATGCCTGCCTTGCACAATGAGGGAGTGTGTGCTGGACCCTGGCTGGGGGCGGGGACTCCTAGAAAGCGGACAGAGCAGCCGGTAGCTCACCACCGCCCTGCAGGTCCACCACAGCGTCCAGGTTATCCGGGATGGCGTTCCAGGCGTCTGCGATGAGCTTGGGGAAGCCGGGGTCCATCTTCTTCTTCACTTCATTGTATCTGTGGGGAAAAGGGCAGGGTGAACCGGCCGGGCCTCTCTAGGGCCCCTCTCCCCCAGCCTGGAGGGGAGGGTGCCGATGATGGGCCTGGGTGAGCCTGGCAATCTAGCTCTAGCCCTTCAGAGAGGCAGCCGGAAGTTGCGGACTTTGGACAATCCCATAAAAATGGTCCTGTGGTTACAGCCAGCACACACTTGCAGTGTCCACCCCCATATCTGGTACTTCAGTGGGATCTGGGAACTCTTAGTTCCCTTCCAGACTTTGATCCCTGCTTCAGCCCAAAGAGCACTGGACCAGGAGCCCAGGGACCAGCAGACCCATAATTCTTTCACTGTGTGGTTTGCACAAATTGCGGCTTCCTCATCTGTCAAGTGGAGCTAACAAGCCACGTCTGGGAGAACACCACGGCTGGAGGAGCGAGGTTACAGTGCAATGTGGCGGTTGGAGCCCCAGGCCATGAGTCACAGGGCGGACCACATGCCACCTCAGTGCGGGCTGCAGCTGCCAGGGTGCTTAGCTATGCCAGGCTCTGCCTTTAATTCAGGTCAATACCTTGGGCATTGGTTGGCGTGTGCTTCTCCATGGCTACTGACACTGTGCTGTTTCTCATTTTTTCAGAGAACTTTTTGCACGGCACTGCTATTTCGATTCCTTTGCTTCCCCATTTACCCTCAACCTGTTTGTTATACTATAAATATTCAGTGGGGCTGGGGTTTAGCTTACTTGGTAGAGCGTTGCTCTGTGCTCTCTGAGACTCCGGGTTCAATCCCCAGCACCACAAAAACGGGAGAAGGACCTGGCAACCCACTCTTTTCTTTTCTTTTCTTTTCTTTTTTTTGGCGGTACTGGGGGTTGAACCCAGGGCATCGCTCCTGCATGCTTTGCAAGTGCTGGACCACTGAGCTGCACCCCGAGCCCATTTTTGTACTTTTTTGAGACAGGGTCTCACTAAGTTATGCAGACTGCCTCTGGTCTTGAACTTGCGATCCTCCTGCCTCCACCTCCTGAGCCGCTGGGATGACAGGGGTGCGCCACCACACCTGGCCCTAATTCATATTTTGAGATACAATCTCGCTAAGTTGTCCAGGCTGGCCTTGACCTCATGGTCTTCCTGCCTCAGCCTCCCAAGTAGCTGGGATCACAGGCAGGGCCTCCATTACCCAGCTTGCTCTCATCATCGTGAACAGCAGGCTGCTGCTTTGAAAGGTGTCAGAGAAGTTGCTCATCCGCAGCTATAGGAAGTGCTGCACAGAGCGCACGTAACAGCACGGACACTTGTACCCCGGCTTGTTCACGTGTGTGTCCCTGACCCCCTCAGCCTCAGTATCCTTGACTTGGAAAATGGAGCAGATAATGGTCTCCACCTTATATGAGAAATCCAGGTGGCATTCACCGTTTCTGCCTGGGCTGGGCACGAGCCCCTAAGGACAGCCACCGTTACTGGATTTCATTGTACTTCAGGCTCTTTCCCGCACTCTGTTGTAAGCCCCTCGAGGGCCCTGAATAGCTCTTTCTCAACCTGTCTCCAGCACCCAGTTCAGTGCTTGGCATGCAGGACGCTGAATATATATTTGGGCTCCCTGGGAACTTCCAAAATGCAGCAGCTGAGCCCTCCCTGGCATGCTGGAGTCAGCCGCTCACTCTCTGTCGCTAAGGGCTCTCTCTCCTTCTCCAGCAAGGGCGCATGGGTGGCTCTGCAACCCCCACATCAGGACAGTGGCTGAAGTCCACTTGCCTCCTCTCCTGGGAGGGAACCCTGGCTCTTTTGGGAGACCAGCAGCTCAGATTCTCTGTTAAGCCCTTCCACTTGGCCCATCTGCTGAAGGGTCCTGGGGCTCACTCTGCAGAGCAGACTGCCCCTTCTGCCCATTTTTTTTTTTTTTTTTTTTTTTTTTTGGTGGTACTGGGGGTTGAACCCAGGGCCTCGCGCCTGCACGCTTTGCAAGTGCTGGACCACGGAGCTGCGCCCCCAGCCCATTTTTGTACTTTTTTGAGACAGGGTCTCCCTAAGTTACACAGACTGCCTCTGGTCTCGAACTTGCGATCCTCCCGCCTCCACTCTCAAGGGCCAGCAGTCCACTGCCCCTGAATTTGGGAGGTGGCCTTGTTGTGGAAAACAACTGGGAGACAGACGCCTCTGCCTGGAACCCCAGCCTGCGAGTGTGTGGGCGCACAATCCTGCTCGCGCACGCACATGTCCATGTTTGCACGGATACACCCAGGGCACGCGGGGGTGGGACCGCACAAGGCCCCCCAGCCCCACGCTGCTCAGACTCCACGGCTTTAGGACTGGAAGCCTCCCATTGCTGCGATTCTCCATCTCTCCCTGTTCGCCAGCCTCAGAGCTGGAGCTCGAGAGGGCTGAGGAGGCTGAGATGCCGGCCGCAGGGCGTGGGCACGCTTGGGCGGGTGCGTTCCCCAGCCTGTGGGCGGGAGGCCCGCTGCTGGGTGGTTTCCTGGCTGACTGTTTTCCTTCTTGAGGCTGGAGATATCAATCAGCTTAGGTTGCTAAGTGTCTTAGTAATGAGTCCAGCGCTCCCCCGTGACATGGGCAGCCCTGGGATTTAAGCAGCTTCTGAATCAGGGCAGCTAGGGAGGGGAGGAGGCGGAGGGCGCAGGGTTGCTCAGGATGGCAGACAAACGCCCCATGAAGGATGTCTAAGGAAGGCCTGAGTGGGGCCCGGAAGCAGTGGCTGCCACAGGATCGTGGAGACACTAGGAGAGCGGGGAGGGAAAGACACCCCCAAAGCCTCTGTGCACTCACCTTCTCCCGCGCAGACCAAATGACCGATAGGGGACAGGGGTGGGGCGTGAGCTTGGCTCTGCGACAACAGCCTTATAAAAACAACTCGGACTGGTTACCTCATTTCTTTGGCCTCAGGTTTCTCACCGGGAAAGCAAGAAGAATGACAATCACACTCCTGAGAGCTGAGCTGCCACTCACCACGGTTCCTGGATATTAGACTCCCTGGCCTCTCAGCCCGGCCATGGCCTCTCAGAACTGGCCCCTTCCCTCCAGGTGACCTAGAACAGGGCCACTCGCTCCTAATCTACTCCCCTGCCAGTCTGTGCCACACGCCAGAGGGCCTCTGCGTGCACAGGGTCTGGTTTGGCTGCTGGCTGGTGGGGGCCGCTGCTCTGCCCATTTCTGTCTTCCTCCCATGCTGTCCTCTGCGGCCCCTGCCTCCACCCTTCCCATCTCCAGGGACTCCACTGCATCGGGTGCAGCACACTGAAGACCAGCATGCTCTCCAGGAGGGGCTGGATCCCTAAAGCCTAGCAAACCCCAGCACATAGTAGGTGCTCAAATAAGCATTCGAGCTGACTCTCCAGGAGTCAGCATGCCAGGGTTCAAAACCCAACCCTGCCACTACTTGGCTGTGCGATACTCAGCTAGTTATTTAACCTTTCCGAGCCTCAGTTTCCACATCTGCAAAATGGGAATGATAATAATACACAGCTCACAGGAACCTAAGAATGGTGTCTGACACCCAGCATCATCCACGACGACAGCTCTTATCTTATCTTCATCTTTATCGCCCCCTCTGCAGTGAGTCATCCTAACGTGTGAGTCTCCAGCCTAGATACGCACGGGCCCAGGCAGAAGACAGTTGCGAAGGGAAAAGAGATTCTGTTCAGAATAGCAGCCATGCACGTCAGGAGGTGCATCCTGCGGTGACTTCTCAGAAGGGCTGCAGGCCTGGCAGCTGGGAGACCAGAGAGGGGACATCGGCAGCCTACTGACGTCTGAACTTGACCCAGATGTTGCCAAGCTGCAGAGTCTCTTGCTGCGCACAGCTGGCTGCACTGCAGTCGTTCCCATGGCCCGCCTTACCTCCAGAATTTGTCCCCAGCGAAGATGTAGGTCTTCTTATTCTTACTCCAGTTAAAGGCAGCATCCACTCGCTGGACGTCAGGGGGCAGGCCCAGGCTGGTCAGCGGCTTGGGGTACCCCCGCTCCAGGGTGCTGGCAGAATAGACCCAGTACTCGTTCCCTGGGGGGGTGAGGAGGAAGCAGAGGGTGTGTTGGGGGCTGTGCTGAAGTCCGCAGGCCAGTGGGCCCCTCTCAACATTTGTGTCACAGGGTCCCTCTGCAACCATTCTCAACAGGGCACAGCCTCCCGCTCACATGTGAGTGCATAATCAGGCCTCACACACAGGCTTTATAAGTGGATTACAGAAGGTGCCACGCCTGGGGAACATGGCTCAGCGGTAGACGG
>VMDO01033765.1:0-17643 GCA_007922755.1 Pedetes capensis
ACACTTCCTGAGATTTGTAAGAACTAAAAGTATAAATTATTTTGAGCTACTTCACAAATAAGAAGAGACAAGCTAGTGAAGAGTTTGAAAGGGAAACTTTTATTGTCAGTTGCTCGAGATCAAATCTATATGACACATTTATTATTACCTCAGCAATAATCCTAACCTCCTAAAGACATAGTTCACTCATTTGTATATTATTGTAGCAAGTAGGTTATAGCACTGTTGTGAGGATTGCAGGAGAAAATGAATGCAGCATATTTTGCTCAGGTCTGGAATATAACAATGATTACCTAGGTGCTGCCATAATATTTTGTTATGAATATTATTACAAAGGAGAAATGACTCTGAGAAGAAGATATCAAAAATAAGGGAATGAGATTCAAAGAAGAAAGACAGAAAATAATAGTAAGCCCACCTTTTCAGCCACAAGCTAAACACCAAAGAAGCACTCAACCCCGCTGGCTCCTGATTCTAAGAAAGAAAATGATTTGCCCCATTCCTTACAAGACATAAAAGTTCAATGGAAGAAGCATGGGCTTTGCAGTCAAAGACGTCTGGTTTGCAACCCTCCTCAAGGTCAAAGAAATTTCATTCTCTCATCCCAAAAATTCAGGGGTCTTGTAAGAAGCCTCTGACAGACAATAGATAAAGCACACACGCTGCACATCCTCGATGCTCATTCAACCACAGGAATCTTTGCTGTGTGCCTTTGCAGTCTACAAAATGTCATATAGAAATAGAACTTGGTCTGAATCATTGAAGAGCAGGTCCAATGCCTTAAGGATTCAGCAGAATAGTATAAATTCAGCTAAGGAGCAGTTCAACAGAATTTGATTAACTGTATGTCCAAAATTGAATGTATTTACTGCAGGCCCCCCCATAAACTGTCTTGTTCAATCCACAAATTCACATGCAGAGAAAAAAAGATTTGCCGCATCTAGTTCTACAAGTTTGAATCCTCCAAAAAAGAATAATTCAATGATAAATTTTCAGCTGATTCAGAGAGGAACATTTTTAACCCAAGTTTGCATTAGTTTTACTCACATATTTCTTTAAATTCTTTCAATATGAATAAAGTAGTACCTCTTTTAAATTGTCATTGTCTTCACACTCACAAAATAGCATCAAATATCTAGTGCAATGATTTCTTTAAGCAAATATGCATCAAAATCCTACTTGGTGAACGTTGTTTTTACACACATCATTTTATACCCCAAACACTCTTGCCTTAGGTCAGTTTTCTTCCAATCAGATCCAAAGATAAAGATTCTTGTACACATCATTTATTCACGGAATATACTCAAGAGGAACTCTTAGAAGGTGAAGGAAAAAGAATAGGACAGGGAAAAAGCTAAGTAAAATGCAGGTTCAGCTGAATTCCCAGCACTAAGAAATGATCCTGTGGGAAACATGGAAGCATCAGCAGCACAACAGCATTATCTCACTGTCAGTAACCATATCAGTTACTACTTGGATATTGTTCACTCCTGAAGATATGGAAGAACCTTCAGGGCTATAAGACTTAGATTCTCTGAGCTGGGAGTGGTGAGCAGGCCTATAATCCCAGCAGGTTGGGAGGGGGACGTAGGAGGATCACAAGTTCCAGACCAAAGGCAGTCTGCATAATTTAGGGAGACCCTGTGTCAAAAAGTAAAAAAAAAAAAAAAAAAAAAAAAAAATTGGGCTGAGGGTACAGCTCAGTGGTCCAGCATTTGCAAAGTATTGCAAGTGCAAGGCCCTGGGTCCAAACCCTAGTACCAGAAAAAACAAAACAAAACAAACAAACAAAAAACAGAGAGAGAGAGAGAGAGAGAGAGAGAGAGAGGGAGAGAGGAGAGAGAGATAATATTTTGACAGGATTCCCAGAGCACCTACTGTAATTGATCCCTTACATTTCTCAGATCCACTTACTTTTTTTTTTTTTTTTTTTTTAACTTTTTGAGACAGGGTCTCACTAAATTACGCAGACTGCCTCTGGTCTTGAACTTTCGATCCTCTTACCTCCACCTCCCAAGCCGCTGGGATTATAGGTGTGCGCCACCATGCCCGGCAGATCCACTTATTTTTCATATTCATTTCCCATCATTCCAAGACAACTTTCCCCAGATTATAAGTAGCTGCAATTTCTGCGTAAAGGTACTACAATCTCTGGTGCTACAGTGGGTCCTGGTATATTGTATCTGTAATTCTAACCCCTTATGATGTTCAGGACCATTTTCATCCACCAATGTGGTAATTACTTTCCTTGCATCCAGGTTTATTGGCTTGGGGAGGCCAAAGTGACCAGGTGGCACCATAGCTTTAAGCTTTCTGAGCCTATCTATCTTTCTCCAGAAATGAAAATTATAGATGTACAGAACCTAGAGTTGTCAGGACAAGAAGAGCAAATTACGTAACTGAATCACTGGAAGTGAAAATGAGCAGGGGTCATCTCATGGTACAAGACCTTATATATTCTAAATGCTGGGCACATTGCACGCAGTTATGGCACATTGTGTAGGAGTGCACCTATCCTCACAAGTAATCCTCTCTAATATGGTATTTCAACTGTGTATTGAAAAGGTTGTTTTACCAATTTACAAATCCAGAACTTCTGGATTAGGTGTATGGTAAGAAATGACATGGTGTGTCTTCCCTCACATGCCTAAATAGGTTAAATTACCTAGAGTACACCTGTATTAGTATAGGCTACCATAACAAAATATCACACACTTTGTTACTTAACTCATAAAATTTATTTTCTTAAAGTCTGAGAGGATAGAGCAAGGTGAGGTGGCGCACGCCTGTAATCCCAGCGTCTCAGGAGGCAGAGATGGGAGGATGGCAAGTTTGAGACCAGAGGTAGTCTGCATAAGTTAGGGAGAGCCTGTCTCAAAAAATTTAAAAAATTAAAAAAAAATGGGCTGGGGGAGCAGCTCAGTGGTGTAGCACTTACAAAAGCACGCAGATGTAAGGCCCTGGGTTCAACCCCCAGTACCGCCAAAAAAATAAAAAATAAAAAAGTCTGAGAGGGCAGATGTTCAAGATCAAAGTGACATCAAGATGGAAGCTTCTCTTCCTAGCTTGTAGCCATGATTTCAAATAGAATTGTCTCTCTGTGAGTGGAAGGAGAGAGAGAGTGAGAGAGAGAGAGAGAGAGAGAGAGAGAGAGAGAGAGAGAGAGAGAAGGAGGGAGGGAGAAAGGGATAAGGAAAGGGAGAAAGAGAGGGAGAGGGAGAGAGAAAATCAGGAGATCATAATTTTTCTATTCCTTTTCTTGTTGTTGTTGTTAGGTGCCGTGGAGTTGGTACCTGACTCATAGCTACCCTCATAGGGTTTTCAATGGCTGACTATTTCGGGATTGCCTTGGGAGTGGATTGCCAGGTCCTTCTCGCATTATTCCTTTTCTTGGGAGGATACAAATGTTATCAGATTAGATTTCATCCTTATGAACTCATTAAACTTGAATTGCTTCCCTAAATGCCCTATCTCCAAATACAGTTACTTCTTTCATGGTGCCTGGATGATCAGAGGCATTCAATGGATATCTGTAGAATCATATTAAACTTAATAACTATAAGCAATTATTATGAATATTTTGAGACACTCATCATAAATCTCAGTCTTATATTAATCTCCCATTTCTATTTAAATGAATAAATTTGAAAAACATAAATATGCCACTATTTTCTTAATGTAATAAGCCTATAATTATGATAGTAATTGCATAACCTATTCTCACTTAAGGTATTTTCAGATAGATGCCAATTGACCTTCTAAACATTATCTGAAAGTAAATAAATATATTTTCATTATTATTATTATTATTATTATTATTATATTAGTTTTTTGCAGTACTTGGGGGCTGAACCCAACACCTTGCACATACTATTGCAAGTGATCTACCAATGGGCTGCACTTCCAGCCCATTTTTAATTATTTTATTGTGAGAAATAGTCTTCCTAAGTTATGCAGGTTTCCTCTGGTCTCAAACCTGTGCTCGTTATGGGTCTGCCTCTCAAGTCTCTGGAGTTACAGGCATGATCCATGACTCCTGACTTTAATTTTGTCTTGCTTTTGAGAAAAATAAATGAATAAACTAATTATTTGTATCATATAATTTGATTAGAATTCCAAGAGGCAGGTCTTCGCATCTGTATTTAAATGGAGAAACAGAAATAGGCATGTGATGTCACATGCCCAGCACTCAAGAGACTAAGGCAGGAGAATTTCAAGTTCCAGGCCAGCCTGGGCATCAGAGTTTCAGGCCAGCTTGGACTAAATAATAAGACTCTGTCTCAGTAAAGCAAAACCAAACAAACACAAAACATGTAAACAAAGTGAAGTGATGGTTGATTAAAGAAATGACTGGAACTATTTTCTTCCCTGTATTCATTTACTTTTGCTTTTTCTGTGGCAGTTTGTTTCCTCAAAAGGAGTGTAAAGTTGGGCTCTATGTAAGTCTGGTCATTAGAATCTGTGGATGTGACACCAGGAAAGTTCTGAGTCTCAAATGCTCTCGCCTGACTCTCTTCTCTCTAGAGTCCTTGGCTCAACCATTTAAACTAGCCTGAATTCACTGCCAATGTGACAAGAGCTCAGCTGACCTGATGAGGTCCTTCAGATCTGAGAGTCTGGCCAAGATTGTTAGAGCCAACTTCTTGACCCACAGCTCACTCAGAGTACCTGCTGAAACCAGAAGAGCTGCTATTGGAGCCCAGCCTAATTTGCCAAGCCACAAACTGATAGATTAAATAATCATTGTTTCAACCCAGTAAGTTTGGATCTTCTATTTCACAGTTAATAGCTAACAGAGACAGGGATTTAGAGAGATCTTGAAAAACCTACCAAAGTAAAAGAATGGATTGTTTTTTAGATCAATGATTCAAGGATGTCTAAGTTTCTGCCTCACTGTCTATGATACTGAAACATAGAATCATATCTTTTGTTGTTGTTAGATGCTGTCCAGCCAAATCTGACTAATAAAGAGCCTTACAGTGTTTTCAATGGCTGATTGTTCTGGGATTGCTTCAGGAGTGGATTCCCACGTCTTCCTGTTTTTGCTCTATTGGGGATTAAAACCGGTGCCTCATAGAGTAGGAAGCAGCACTTTACCAACTGAGCTAAACTGCACCCCAGAGTCCTATCCGAAGGTAATAAAATCATCATAAAACTTCTGCAGATATTTACATGGCTTGTTTCTTCACTTCCTACTGATTTCTGGGGCTGGGATTTAGCTCAGTTGGCAGAGTGCTACTCTACAGTCTCTGAGGTCCCTGGTTCCATTCCCAGCACAACAAACATGGGAGGAGGATGTGGCAATTCATTGCCTTGGCAATCCTGAAAAAATCAGCCATTGAAAACCCTATGAGGTTCGCTACGAGTCAGACATGATTCCACATCACCTAACAACAACAACAACAACAACAACAACAACAACAACCAATTTCTAGTCAATTATCACCTTTATAAATAGACTTTCCCAGGCCACACTAAGATAGTATGGAAAACTATCATCTTTGCTCTGTTTAATCCATAGCACATATTGGCATTTGAGGCCATTTTTAAAATTTTCTTTCATCCCTGAAAATCACTACTAAAATTTAAGCTTCCTGACTGCAAAGATTTTGTATTTTTTCTTCATGGCTTAAGTCCTACTTCTTAGTATATTGTCAATAAATATTGACAGAATCAATGTATAAATCAATATTGTACAAGCAAATTTTCTAGTATTCTTCTATTTTCCTATAAAATCTCCTATGTACCCATCAATATTTATGGGAGCATCTAAAAGGTAGCGCTCTAGTGAAGTCTCTGTTTGCTAACTATTCTATACATTATATTGAAGTTTAATTTTCTGTGACTACAAATTAACACTATTCATTAATCCTTAATTTATTAATTTTTCTAAAATTGCTTTACCTGAGAAAAGAAGAAAGATTTGCCTTTTTTGCAGTGGATTGGACCAAATTCTTTTTAGATCATAACTGCATGTGCTGAATGTGGTGTCCCACACCTGTAATCCAGAAGGGTCAGGAACCAGGGGAAAAGAAAATCACAAGTTCAAGGTCAAAGGCAGCCTACTTAATTTAGCAAGACCTTGTCAAGACAAAAAATTAAAAAGGCACTGAGAGTGCAGCTTAGTGGTCCTGATTTTGCAAAGTATGCACAAGATCTTGGATTCAGCTAACCAGTACAGCAAATAAATAAATAAATAAATAAATAAAATAAACAAAGCAAAACAAAATCTCTGCTTCCATATGTATGTGTATGTGTGTATGTGTTTGTATATGGTTACACACATATGAGGATGTATACTGATTTGTCATAGTTGTTTAATAAAATTGCTACCCTCTGATGTGTGATTGATAAGTCTCAACATAGATAGCAAATAATACGCTATCATTAGAGCCTCTCCTTCAAATCTTAGTTGAACAAATAATGGGCAAATGGATAGGTCCTCCAGACGAATATGATAGATCAGAGGGCTTCGCTTAACTGATTTTATCACTTTGGGGAGACAGATCTGTTTTGTTGGAAACACTAATCAGTGAAAACATTATTATCACATAAAACCTGTAAAATTCAAAATGAATTGATCTTAGCATTGCTGTCCCTTCATAGCCAGTCAGCAAACCTCCATTTTACGGGAGGAATACAGCATAAAGCCATCTGGATTATTGGAGGAAAGAGCAATCAAGTGACTTAGATTAACCTGAGCCTTATTTTCTGAGGGAATAGCTCCAACCATCCAGCTAAAAAAGATGTCGATTTAGAACTCAGTTTGACGTAATGGGAAAGAGAAGATTAAGATAATTAATTGGCATCTGACCATGTTTAAAGAGTGGGAAGGTTTGGGATGGAAAGCAATCTCAGTAAATTGCATTATAATTATGAGAAGAAAACAGGGTCTATCTCATTGCCTGCAGGGAGCAAGAAATAAAGTCAGTATAACTTTATACTTTATGAGGTGCTCAGAGTCTACAAAACATTATTGCTGTTGTCATCACTTGAGAAAAAAAGTGATATATTAAAGAAGACCATAAAACTAATTTGTTATACTAGATACCTATAATAGATGTAAAGCCATGTATTTGTCTTCTTAAAAAATCTCTTTGATGGATTGTTTGCAAAAATAGCTATACTTATTTTACTTTCAGTATCCAAGCCTTTCTGCAATATGGATTTGCAGTTTCTCACATCAAGGATGAGTGATTGTTTTCTCCATCGATAGAAATATATATATATATATATATATATATATATATATATATATGTCTTGATTTGTCAAAAAAAAAAAAGAAGGCACACGTGAGCTCATGTTAGTTAACCTTCTGAGACTTACAAACATCTACTTCTTTCTTGGATCTCCACTGTACCATGAGTAGGACTTCCTGTAGGATGCAAGGCTGAATCAGAGTCTAGTTTTCCTAGCCAAGGTTTGGATATTGGCAGTCAGTCAATATCAGAAAAAAACTAGCAAGAACTGATCCACAAGTAACCATTACTATATGCAGCCCATTTAAACTCCACTGAAAATAATTAATTTGCCTCAGACCACAAGAACTCTCCAATTAACTTGAAGACTCTGTGCTAATTAAGTTACAATGATAAGTCACTAAATAATTTGGTGATTCATATCTGATAGTTGCTAATTCTATATCTACCATGAGAAATTAGAAAGTATGGCTCAAAATTATAAGGAAGTGACAAATTATTTCAATTATAATAAAAACAATATCCTATGAATCTTCATACCTGCAGCCATAGCCCCGTGGCATCTGATCCAATCAGATCTCGGAAGGTAAGCAGGGTCAGGCATGGTTAGTACTTGGATGGGAGACTGCCTGGGAACAACGTGTGCTGTAGACTTGGGAGAAGGACCCAGCGATCCACTCCCAAAAATCAATCTACCATTGAAAACCCCAATAACAGCAGAGAAGCACTGACAATAGTGTTTCATCTGTTGTACGTAGGGTCGCTACGAGTCAGATACCGACTCCACAGCACCTAACAACAACAACAACATTAAGCTTTATAGAATGTGTAACCTTAGCAATGTAATAATGTAAGAAGATTTTAAAATACCTTAATATTTGGTCACAATTATGGTGGCCACTGATATTCTTACTCTGATGGTCTTGTTCTCTTTATTCATGGAATTCTATCATCAAAATCCATTTTACACCAGAATACTGTACCTTAATATTTCAGGATACTTAAGGTAAAGATGCATGTAAGTCAATTTTTTATATAAATGTCTGCTAGACTCTATTCTTAAACCAAACTGTGAACCCAAACTGTGAAATGTAGAATTAGAATTATAAAATACCAGAAATTTAGTGCCACTTCAAGCATATTCATCAATTAGGAGAAAATAAAAGTTTTAACCGACTTGAAAACAGGTATAAATCTAAAATTTTTCTGATGCTTCAGATCTTTCATGGCTTATTCTATGGATACCAGTGAAATCCAGAATCATTAACAGGAAACTAAAACTTGCATTGCATGGTGTCTTATCTATGATTCCTGTTTCATCTCTCACCAGTCTCAAGTATTCATAAGTACTTTGGTCATTAATTGACTAATAGCTTACTAGGCTAGATGTGTTCTATTGTGCTTCTATGTCTTTGATTTGATTTCCCCAACTTCCTGAAAAACACTTAACTATTTTGTAAATCTACAAAGCCCTCTTTCATTCTTTTTATTACACCTCATAGCCAGCCTTACTACTGAAGACCTTTATGATTCTCCAAAGAAATGATATGGTTCCTATGCTGCATTGCTATGCATGCTGTGTATCTTTCAGTTGTAGCATTTGTTCTACTATATGGTATATTTGGTTCACATCACATTAGTTAGACTAATGACAGCCATATGCCCTCTTTTCCATAACACCAGTAAGTGATACACTGACAATATTTAATGGCATCATTTTTTTCACTATGTGGATTCTGCAAATTATGCCCTTTTGTCTTCACATCAACAGCTTCACAAAATATGAGAATCAGGATAAATTAACATATGTCAATGTGTTAAATTGCATATTTGGGGCTAACGATGTAGTTCAGTAGTAGAGGCCTTGCCTCCTATGCACAAGTCCTGGGTTCCATTCTGAGAACCACTATCACACGTCCCCTAACACATACAAAACATAAAATTGTATGTCTGAAATAGGCATGGGAAAGTTGTTGTTGTTGTTTGGTGCTGTCCAGTTGTGTCCGACTCAAAGCAATCCTCATAGGGTTTTCAATGGCTGACTGTTTTGGGGTTGCCTCGGGAGTGGATTGCCACCTCCTTCTCCAGTTTTTGTGGTGCTGGGAATTGAACTCAGGACCTCAGAGACGGCAGAGTGGTGCTCTACCAACTGAGGTAAATCCCAACTCTGGCATGGGACTAAGTGAACATTTAATGAGAATATATTGAAAAATATTTAATTGATTAATTACTGCTTCGTGGCAAATAACAACTATATGATCTATTTTGTAGATTCATTTATCCATAATACTATGAATGAAAATCAGGGAAAGGAACAAATTAGTAGCAGAAGTAGTATTCTTTAAAGTCCTCATTTTAATGAGAAAGAGAAACGTGATCTGTCATTTCAAAAGGACTTCTTGAAAATTTTAAAAATATATTAGCAAAAAAAAAAAAAATTGGAGGATGTATTGGTCAACTGTCTTTGCTGCAGTAAAACCAGCCCAGGCAAACTTATAGAGGAACAGTCCATAATGGCAGCAGGACAGGCATGGCAGTGGGGGAGGAGGTGGGGCTGTGGCTGTCAGCCTCAAGTCATCCTGAGATGAGAGGCAGAGTTGGAACAAGGGACAAGGGCTCAGTTTCAGGTAAAAATCTCCAAAAGCCCTTCCCCAGGGAGCCATTTCCACAAAGCCAAAATTCCTCTTTCCAAAGTTCTCTAGAAAACATTCTCTAGAAAATGTTTTTTTAAAATCTATGAAAGAATCACACTGACCCACAAAGAAATCAACTCCCTGCCAGAACAAGATCAATTTCCTCACAATGGTACAACACAAATTAGCACTACACAATGCAAAATTCATAACTTTCATAATCAAATAAAAAATTTTAGACACACAATAAGCTCTGTGAGAAGAATTGGCCAACTGAACTATAAAGGAACAGTTAATAAGAATGCTGGGATTTGATCCAAGAAGTTTCCACTCAGGTAGGCCAGCAATATTGAAATCTATAGTTTCATTAAATTTAAAATCTTGTCTTAAATAAGGTTATAATAGCAGAAAATTACATTAAGTTTAATTTCATTTAATTTTTCTGATGCAATTTATTTGAATGCCTAGTATAAAAAAGTAATAAGAACAAGAAAAATCCCTTGAGTCTGTTTACCATGTTTATATCTACTATTTTATATGGTCTATGTTGAATATGAGTCATATGATTGGTTATGAATGAGAAAACTTTTGTTTCTTTATTAGGCAGGACCATTTTAAAATGACCACAGAAATCATCTGAAACAACTTCAGATTTTAGTGCAGATTTTAATTTAGGTTTTTCTTCTCAAATCATTGTCACTTCCACTTGTACATACTTGCCAAAATCAATATGTGTATCAATCGTCTCTAGCTGAGTGCTTGCCATATTTTATTCCAAACAATGCATTTCTGCCAGAAAAATATCATAATTTTGAAACTCAGAAGGCAGAACCATTAATATTGCTTGGCTATATAGAAAAATAAATGATCAGACCACATTTTGAAACATTGCATGGACACAAAATAATTTTTCAGCATTTCCTCACAAGCAAAGTTATTAAATTCCCTAAAGATGCCATAATTTTTCCATATTAGTTCTCCAAATACTAACTTTAAGAATGAAAGGGTTATGCTAATAATGATTAAATATGCCGTTAAAATTGGAATAAATGTTTCAAGACAATAAAACTCAAAAAGAATCTAAATAGCAGTGAATTGCACAAATGTCTGGGGAAATCTATGAATTAAGTATAGATCATCATCTTATGGTAACCTTTGATAGTTCTCATTAAAACTGCAGCAGTAGAATCTGTTAGAGGCCTCCAGGGAGATATTATGTGTAAATGCAGAAATTAAAAAATGAATATTGAATGATTCTATTGAGAAATTAAGGCCATTCAATTGTGTTAATGGTGGTAGACTATCAGATCTATGTTTTTCATCTGTTTCTCTAAAAAGAAAATGAAAATCTCCATCTAATTTATAGATTTAATAAAACATAATTCAAATAACAGTAATTTTGCCTAATAATTTGCATCAGAACTTTTATAAAGTATTATATATAGTATGCTGTGTATATGAAACATATAAACCCTAACCTATATATGTAAAATGTTACCTCTTTGGGAACTAAATTAATCATCTTACAAATATAAGTTTTCCATGACATAGTAGTCAACTCAACATTTCCAGTTTAGATAATCTGGTTAATTTATAATTTATCATTTCACAAGTCACAAACTTGTACAATATCAGAATAAATAGAAATCAGAAAAAAGTGATATCAAAAATGATAAAAATATCTATTTTGTTACAAATTCATATTTATAGAGTCAGAAGAAGTTAAATATAAGAAATTGTCATGAATATTATGTAATTTTATCCAGTGTTCCTTAAATATGTAGGTTGACCAGTTCAGGGCCCAGAGTAAGCACAAGATTGTAGAGTTGATTGGAGTCAAAGAAGAAAGGCTTAATTAAAGGAATAACATTTGAAATGTGCCATGTAATATATATGACATTGTTCGGAGCACAGGGAGAAGCAAGAGGTCTAGACAGTGGAATATATAGAAGAACGTTTCTGGACAAAGCATGCTATATTTGGAAGATTTCACCCTAGAAATAAAGCTCTTATTCAGATCTTTCTTTTATTCACTGTTTCGATTACTAAATTTAATCAATGGTTCAAGGAAGTGCAAGTGAGGTTTCTACTCTTACACACAGCTATTTCTAAGGACACATGGATCTGACATTGTGCATGGTGTTGCCTCAAACATTTTGGGGACAATTTAAGCCCTGACGCAACCTGTGCTAGGCTTTCTACTTCTTGGCAACATTACAAATATTGCCATAAAGAAGGAGGAGATCACCTTGTATATTGCCAGGCAGTTATTATATGAAAAAATGCAGTACATATTTTAGGTCCAAATTATTCCTAACATAACAAAGTCTCTTTATGAATTCATTATATGAATTGCAGCTTCCAAAGCAGGTTTTATGAAAATGAAATGCTTATTTTGCTTTTTACATAAGGCATTTGGGTTGTCATGAAGCATCTCTTCTTTTGTTTTAGTTTTGATGTTGCTAAGTTTGGGGAAAACAATTTTACATCCAATGTATGTGTAATCATACTGATGGGTAATGGTAAAATGTCAGGCAGGCTTTGGGCCAAAAGCAATCTATGAGATGATAGAGATTGTGGCTTTTTATCTCAGCACTACTCTCTCTCTCTCCCCCACCTGAATATCCAAAGCCCTCATGACCCATCCACACACATTCTCATGAATGTGTGAGCCATATTGCATGTGCCCTGCATGAATTTATTTAGGCTGCCTGCCTAAGTATTATAGCCAACAGTCAGATGTTTATCATATCAAAACTCCATTAGTGAAATATTCGCTGAGCTGTGAATTTTTCTGTCCTTTTGTGAAGTTATGCAAACACATTTAGTGCAGAATAAGGGCTGAGTTTTCACTCAGTTGGTAGAGTGCTTGCTTTGTGTGCTGGGAGGCCCTGGACTTGATCCTAACACCAGGAAAAATGGGAGCAGAACATGGCAGCCCACTCCAAAAACAATCAGCCATCAAAACCCTATGAATAGCAGAGAAGCACTTGACTTAGTGCTGGACATGGCATGGTGTCTAGGAGTGTTTCATTCTCTTGTACATAGGGTCACTATGAGTTGGGCCTGACTCCACAGCATCTAACAACAACATTGACAACAATAACATCAAGGCACTGGCAAAGATGGAAAACATTTTTGTGATATGGAGTAGCAGATGTACCTTTTCTCTACCCAAATGCTGAATCTTTCTTGGTCTTTTTTTTTTTCTTTTCATTTCCCCATATCTACTGTATATCTAAGAACTCTGTGTCCCCCAACTATGAAATCATCATAAGACATTCAATCCCCATAGTTGGCAAACTTTTTCTATGAAAGACATATATTTTAGACTGTGTAGGCCACCACGACTCTGTCTGAACTGCTCAATTCTGCCACATAAGCTTTCTGGGGATAGATGTTGATGTTGCATTCTCTTGCTTTACTTTATACCAAATTATTGAAACAACTGCTATTATTTCAGGAATCACTGTGGTCTGTACTACTTATTATTGCAACCCCAGTTGGTTCTTCCCTTTACTTCGAACTAGTCTGACCCAGAACTGAACCTCTTTCCCACCATCTAAACTTGTACTTAATCATGACTAACGTAGGGCATCAGTTCTATCCTATTTGCCCATCACTACTTAGACTTAAATGACCATCTGATTGTAGGTGTAGTTTAGCCTTCCTCATCCCTCATTTGTCTGTAAGCATGCAAAACACTCAACTTGTGGAAAATACTCTAACCTGAATCATTAGGAATGTTTTAAATGGCATGTAAAGGAATATAGTAGCTTTAACTATAAAGACTTCTAATTATCTTACTTAACATGAAGTTGGGAAGTGGCTGTTTCCAGGTTTGTTAAATTAGCACATAAATACACCTAAGTACCCCAGGCCATTTTCATCTCTCTGCTGGTTACCACATAGACACAGTTATTACAGCTCTAAGGATCCACATACCACCAGACAAGTTAGATTGAAGTACTGTGAAACTCTATACTTTACTTCCGGGAGGGAAGTTCTCTAATTCATTTACATCAGATTCTCATTAGCTGTAACTGTGTTATATACATACCCCTACAGCAGCCATCAGCAATGAGAGACTGAAATTATCAGCGCACATTCAGATCAATTAGGATTCATTTCCTCGTGCTAGGAAGCAGTCATCTTTCCAGAGAGAAAGTACTTCCCTGGCTTCCTGGCCAAAATCAGTGTAGGAAAGGGTACAGGGATAACCTGGTGAAAATAGTGTGCATCATATCACTCTTCATAAGAAACTAGGAGCACCGAGTGCAGAATCAAAGATGCGAACATGTATTTCTCCCATTCACTTGTGGCATGACCTTGGATGTACTGCTCAAATTCTCTCTCTGCATGAACTCCCCCCTGTGGAAAATGAGCTTGATAAAGTAGCAACTTCCATCTCTTGGAAGTAGGAGGCACTGGAATATATCACTTAGCCCCTGAGTACTCAACTCTGCATAGACCGGGTACAGCTTGTGAAAAGTTTGATTAAGGAGTGTACTCAAATGACACTTCTGTTATTGCTGAAAGCTCAACAGAGGATGCTGTGCCTTGTCTGCAAGGCACTGATTTTTCAAAATTACCAATTTATAAAAGTTGTCTTTCAGAAACACTCTGCATAATGCACCTATTGTTCTACCTTTCCTATTTTTTGAAACAAATCAACAGCAAAGAGACTTACTTCATTTGCTTCCAAAGAAGGTTAGTTGTTTCAGAGATAAAAGACTGAATGACCTCTCAAATGTTATGTGTGAAGATAATCTAGTCATGACAAACCTGCCTTTGTTCAAGTATCTTCTCATGCAAAAGACTCTGAGGACCTTAAAAAATTCATAAGGGGAGGAGTGTGAGGAAAGGAACAGAAGTGTTACATTTAAGGATAAATAGTTTTGCAAGTCCTCAACTCTATTCACTCTAGTCATTTAAGGAACAAAAACTATTGGGGGCAGCAATGTGACAAAAGAGGAATTTTGCCGGCTCCCTTCATTTCTGTGTCATTGAATTAAATGTACTACCCCATCACAATACAGAGCTGATTCACTCAAGTCAAAATGAACACTTCAATGATTTGAGTGCTGGATGAGAGAAAGCCCTAAATTCAAAGCTTGTGTTCAAGATTCCATTGTCAGCCTGTTTCATGACGTCCCAATAATCACTTCTGATCTGTATGGATCAGTGGTCACAAAAGATGAGGTGCTGTTAGGATCATCTTGTCAGATTTTCCAGAGTAGAGTGCTAGCATATGCTGTGGGATTCTGTTGGATTGTTAAATAGGTAAAGAATTTCTCTCTAATAAAGCTATTCATGTTAGCATCCTCTCAAAAGAATGGTAGCAAATTCTCCCCATATTCATAGCCATCTCCTTATCATGGACAGAATACCACTGTGTAGTTGTTGTTTTGGGTAGGTACCATTGAGTCAGGTCTAACTCATAGTGACCCTATGTACAACAGAATGCAACACTCCCCAACACTGTGCCATCCTAAGCTCTATGTTAGTGCTTCTCTGCTATTCATAGGGTTTTCAAATGTTGATTGTTTTGGGATTGTTTTGAGAGTGAACTGATAGATTCTTCTCCCATTTTTGCAGTACAGGGGATTGAACCCAGGGCCTCAGAGTGCTCTCTACCAATGGAGTTAAACCCTAGGACCTAGAAAATGGAAATTAAAGCACAAATCAATCATACAGTCTTTGCCCTCTTTTCACTCAGTATCTGCTCCGTTCCCTGTCTGTTCCCCAGGTTAATAATTCTAAAGTGATGAGGAATACATATCAAAGTAGGAGACTGTGGGACTGATTTTGAAGGATATAGAATGGGGTTTAGTTCAGTTGGTGGAGTGCCACTCTTTACTTTCTGAGGCCAGGAGCTCCAGCCTCAGCACCACATAAACAGAAGGACCTGACAACCTACTCTTGAAACAATCCTGAAGCCATCAGCCATTTGAAAATTCTATGAATATCAGAGAAGCCCTGACATAGTGCCTGCTTTGGCACAGTATTGGGGCGTGTTTCCTTCTGTTTTACACAGGGTCACTATGAGTCAGACCCAACTCGACAGCACTTAACAACAACAACAACAACAACAAAACATTCTTTGTTTAGGGAATCAGAAAAGACATTCATGGCAGAAGAAATATCATGGGTTACAATAAAATTGAAATTGTGATAGTGACTTTAGAATTTTGGAAAGCAGTTTGATATGGTTTCATATGCTGGCAACGTTGCATAAAAAATGTAGGAGAAGGGGTGGGAGATTAATCTTACATTATCAAGGTCATGGTATTTTTCCTGAAGGCTGTAGAAAATTAAACAACCCTTTAATTACCTTTTATCACTGTTAGGGAATCATTCTCATTTATCTTCCTATTCATGTCCACAGGGAGCATATAGAAAACTAAATAAATAGTGAAGAATAAAACATTCATTAAGTAGCAGTACACTCCAGTCACTGGACATTCTAGAATAGAGTTACCATCAATTCTATTGAACAATCGTAGTGCTAAATGTGAAATAAACAAACTCCCTAGAAGTTAAACTAAGTAATTTGGCTATTTCCAGATAAATACAGCATAAAACCTTTAGCAAGAATCAGGATAAACGAGTTTTTTTTTAAATCCCCTTTCTTGATTTGATGTAAATGGAATATTTCCTTATTTTATTGAGTATGCATTTGCTGCCTAAGGTCACTTTTGGAGTGGAGGTATAAATACAAAATTAATATGCATATTAATACAATTATATGCAAATACAAAATTACATGCCTAACAACCTCTTCTATCTGAATAGCCTTCTACCAGACAGTCTCATACCCATTATCTCCATATCTGTTGTTGACAGCAGTCCAGTGGAACAGATAATACAAATACCATCTCTAGAGAGAAATTGGGGGGTGGGAATTGGCAAAAACCCCAAATCTGGAAAAATGGCTAAATCTAGGAAAAGTAAAAGTCACTTGGTTGTACGTTTATACAAAACCCTTCACACATCCCCCAAACCTGATGGGGCAATTGGACTGAAAGCTGATTGGTTCAGGCCATTCCATGGACAAGCTATATAAGTAGCTGCACTGTAGCAGTTGCTCATTTCCTTTTTGGCCCGGACCTTCCACTAACAAGGAAAGATCCCGTTCTTGTCGGGACCATCGATGAGGATCACCGACGAAGCAACAACTCTTTCCTCGTGACCACCGAGACCACCAACATGGGTGTTTGCCCCTGGAAGGCAAAAGGACCCAAGGCTTTTCCTTTTTCCCGTCTCCTCCTGTGTCGCGAGGGTCATAGGAGTCTGTGCCCCTCACCTGAGGGTCCCAAGTAAATTGTGTTTAGCATCTGTGTGCGTGGTGGCACCCCCCCGAACATCCAGGCTCGACCAGGAGGTGATTGCCCCACAATCATCATATTTTCCAATGGCCAGAGTCATGGAGCTACCACAAAATAAGACCCTTAGTAATTGGAATCACTTTCCATGAACTTTTTTAAAGATCTCGTTGTTTTTATTAGGTGCCATCCAGTTGGGTCTTACTCATAATGACCCTATGTACAACAAAAGGAAACACTCCCCAACATGGGGCCATGTGTGGCACTATTGTGACTTCATCTTTGCAACTCATAGGATTTTCAATGGTAGATTGTTTCAGAAGTGGATTAAGAGGTCTTTCCCTCTAGCCTGCAATACCTGGTATTCCTGACCAAGGGCTAAGCATGTCTGACCCTACTTAGCTTTGGAGACCTAAGGGAATTGGATGCCAGGGTAGTATAGTTTTGGGCTTCTTTGGGATAATAGCATTAAAAATCTTTCTAAA